>BMAV01023964.1:52866-65875 GCA_019973955.1 Trichonephila inaurata madagascariensis | reverse complement strand
ATTTTCATATAAACGCATCGATATTGATTCATTGAAGAAAAAAAATCTTAAAATAAGTAAAGTATCGTTGCTCTGTAAGAAAGAAAAAAAAACCATACTCTATCGTTACGAAATAAATTATCTTTCCAATTACAAAATTGTTGGCGAAGTTATTAAATGCGCGAAAAAAATTTTGAGTATTTTTTAGAAAATCATAAAAACTAAGCGATGATGTTGTTTCGAACCCGGATCCAACAGCTAGTAATGAAGTGATTTAAAAGATCACGCAGTGAAATCTTCGGGAAAAAGAAGTGAAAAGACCTTCAAAATAAAAGGTAGAGGTATTACTATTGTAAAAAATGCTAACAAAGAACGCCTTTTTTACAAAAAGTAAAAAAAGTAAAAATTTAACTTTTTTGGACTTTATTTTTAAGTTAATGCCTTCAAACTTCATATATCGATTGCAAATAACGGTAAATTTTAAAGGAAAAATGTGACAAAAATAATGCTTAAATATTTCTCGCAAAAAGAAAAAAAATACAATTGTTTTTTTAAAAACCTTAATTTTTTAAGATATTTTATCAATCTTTGTACTGATTACGTATAACATTGTTCTACATACGGAAAAAAATTTCGTGAGATTATTTTTATAAAAAAAGAAGTAATTAAGTATTTAAAAAAATTTGGAGCATTTCTTGAAAAATCATAAATAAAAAGTTTTTGACATGTTATTTTTTAAATGACTAAAAGAAAAAAGCATGAATTGCTTTAGTGTAAAATATTGGTGCATTAACGCGAAAAAAAAGGTAAGTGGAACGTTTCAGAAATCATATTCATAAAAACGTACTGATTTTGACTCATTTTTTAAAAAATCGTAAAAAATAGAAAATATAATTATATTGTAAAATACAGTACACCGTATCGTAACTAGGTAAAGGATCTTTCGGAGTATGTAATTATTTTTTGTCTGAGTCTCATAAAATCGTCTCAATCGCGTTTTAAAAATGTCTGAATAAAAAAAAGAAGTTCGGAGAATTTGAAATTGGCACCTGGCGGGAAACAATGGCACTAATTATGCGTTTTAAAGTTTTTAGTTACTATCTTTTTAACTAATTGGAATATTGGAATTATCTCTTTTCAATAGATTATCGATCGACTGACCGGGAACTATCCGTAGAGGCTGGTTTCAGACATCGAACGGTAAGGCACATAATGAAGAAATGTCTGAATGCGAGGAAAATTGCAGCCCGCTGTATTCCGCATCAACTCACCGAATTAAGAAATGGCCCCGGATGCATTGTCTGGCATGCACCTGGAGATGAAGGAATTTCTGCAGCATATTGTCACCATTGATGAGACGTGGGTACGAGCCTGTAAGCCTGAATTAAAGCATCAATCAAATGAATGGCATCACCGATGTTCGACATGCCCACAGAAAATTTGACAGGAACCCAGTCGGGTGTAGGTTATGCTGTTTGTGGCATACGACTGGGAGGGTGTGGAATATATAATATCAAAGCGTAATATTATTGCTGATTTCTACATCACCATCTATATCTGGTTACCACGTTTATTATGAAACGATCTCCAACAATTCTCGTTGTCCTGTGGCAACCAATTTCATTCTTCTATTGCGACGGTGGCAGTGGGAAATCATGGACCACATTCCCTACTCACCGGACATAAGCACAGTGGCCTCGATCTGTTTGCGTAATCCGCTACCTTGGGACTCGACGTGTCAAAGACAGGCAGCCACAAGGAAAAAAATTGTGCAATAATTTGGCCAGTCTTGTTCATTTCTTACAGTACAACATCCCGAATCACATGCCCCTTCTTCTGTAAATGAGTACAGTAAATTGATGAGAAATCGTTTGCCATTACAGTATAGAATATACATTATACATGAACTGCTTTCAAATTGTTAAGTATCCTCTTTTACATCGCTTATCACTTTACTGTCTTCGTAGTGGGGGTACATTCGCTTTAATATAGTTTTTTAAAATCTTTTTTCGCTCTCCAATTTTTAGCACGCCCAATCTTCCGCGAACGTGCCTAGCGTGCCTAAGCCTCAAAGCGACCCACCGTTTTATGTCTATACGATGTTGCGAAAAGTTTTGTTGTGATTTTTGACAGGTTTAATAATTAACAGTTAAGTTTTTATTTACTTGTATTTGTAGAAAAGGTGATGAAAATTACTGTGCATACTAACTCATATGCGTTTGTGAGTATAAATGTTGTGCATATATGAAAGAGGTTCAAAAAGTAAATTTCATCATTTTTTTCTCTCGAAAGCTTCATTTCTAGCAAAAATACATCACCTCACAAACTACACATTTTGCACTTATTTTTAACATAGTCGTCATTAACATTGAGACATTTTTCGTAGCGTGCAATCAGTTTGAAGAAACTTTTCTGGTAAAACCTATGTCCTGTGTTTCCACCCGAAGGTCGAAGGTGTGAGAGGGTTCGAGGAAGGAACAGATATGATATTATAAAAACTAATTTTATATATATTCAACTTTTAACACTGTGGGAATGCACTTGAATAACTTAACTCGAAGAGCAATAAAAATTCCTAACCCGAATTTACATAATCGAAATCAGGAGAGGTACTTATCTGGTTTAATATTTTGTATGATCCAGCTTTCAGCCTGATAGCTCATTCAGCCGTTAAGTTGATGTCTTCCAGCATTCCGTGGACCTTTCTTCTGTACTTAATCTTACATTGTGGGACCATCAGTTGTTAACACCAGAGTTTTAGCTTATAGTCACTCTTAAAACAATGCTTCTCAACCTTTCAGTATTTGTGACCCGATTTTCAATCATAATTTTAATCGCCCACCCATGTAATAACAGTGTATTAAATGCAATAATAATACACTTTGACATTAAAGCTATAATACGACCTTCCTTATAAACAGTACACATTTTCAAGGTATTAAATTTTGTATATGATAAACCTATCAAAGTTCCTAACTTATAGTATTAATAAATTTATTATTAAATACATTGTGCAGCACTGATAGATTTATAAGTTTGTAATATCAGTGTAAATGTGTGGCTTATGTTTTACTATGTAAGAATGCATTTGGTTTTTCTTACTTTAAGAAAAGAAATATTTTTTTTTTATTTCCTGTTCTATTTTCAATGATGAAAATGCTTGAGCCCCCCCCCCCCATATGACTATCTCGCCACTTAGAGAGGCACGCCACATAATTTGAGAAGCACTGTGCTTAACCTTTTCCTCGCCTACTCAACGACTGGTACTTCATAAAAGTAGTTGCATTTGCATAAAACCAAGTCATTTCTACGGAAAAAAAGTTTTTAAACTAATATCACAGTTAAAATGAGTATTTTCTCCAAGAGGATAAGTGGAATCCCGAATAGAACCCGTTACACTTGGAAATGCAAGGAACTGTCGCTCAGACTGCTCCAACTCAGCATTGTTTAGGTGAATGCGACTATCAATGCGGTGAATAGGTGAAAGAGTTTGATGTTGCAGTTATGTTTTCACTGGTGGATGAAGAAGAGTATCTGCTTCGACCTTGTAGGGATTATATTTTCATTGTTGAGTGTAGAAAAATATCTATTTCATCTTCCATAGTATTACTTCCTTTTTTGAATATGCAACACTAGTGGGCAAAAATTTCAAAAGATATAACCTCTTCATTCACCATACACGGTGTTGATCCGTTCATGGATGTTCCACGTTTCTAATGATACGAATATAAGCACTCACGTCCATCGGCGACCTTCGTTGTAATCAAACGTCTGGCCAGCATCGTGGTTTGCACACGAATAAACTCCTCCAATATGTGGGTATTCGGGCAGCTTGCGTCCTCCAATCTGCTATCTGTTGGAGTATAGATGTTGAATAAAGTGGAATTTTTTTATGCGAGTTTGTACTGCATTCCATTTGGCTGAGACAATCGGTCAAAATTTCGTTCATGGTGGTAGCTTTAGGTGCATGATGGAAAGCTGAGTGACTGCTTTCTCATTGGTTCCTGCCAAGTGAGGAAGACGACTCTTATTGGCTATCCATGGGGTCTTAGAAAGGTGGTCTATATCTAGAAGGGTTAAGGACTTGTCCAGTTGTGCGGTAGCCAAATGGAAATTTATTTTGAAGTAATAAAAATTTAGGGATTAGATGTTCAATTAAATACTCTGGTAGAATTTAATACTGAGGGGGATTATGAGTCAAGAAAGATCCTGCATTGCCTTTTAGATTTTATATCAGGATCATAATTCGGTAGATTTAGCATATTGATACGTTAGTGAGTGTAAGAGAATTAAAGAAGTTTTTAGCTACTTCTTGGATATGTTATTTAAAGCTTTTAATTTTGATAGCTTTTCGGATGTCGACATTTCTCATATATCTAGTTGCTTTGGCGACCATCCGAATTATTCTGCGGCTTCTCTTTCTTCGACGTTCTATTTATGTATCATTCCTTCCGCGCAGTCACTCTTTCGTTTGTTGAGCCAGCAAAAGATGTGGTTATGCATTTTAAAGGGTCTTCCATGTGTTGTATTGTCTACCATTTCAAAAAAATCGACGAAACTTACTTTCGTGACAACCTAGTACATACATATATCATTATATACATAACATTTAAGGCTCTTAGTAAAAAATATAAGGGATATTTAATGCTCTTTTATGACATGGTATGAAAATAAATAGGCTCAGGTGTCGAGTTGTAGCGTTTCGTGCTTCCACATCACACATCAGGGCTCTATTCCCGGGTTGGGAAAGTTTGACTCAGTCTTTCATTCCTAATGCACTGGGTCCATAAATGAGTACCAAGCTTGCTTGGGGACTTAAACACTGGGAGTCTCACTTCAGACTCACCACCTGATCGGGACATCAGCTCATGTATCTCATCGTCTAATGGTTTGTATACTGGAATGGGCAAAGTAGGCCCTAGCCCTCATTTGCTGCTGAGCCACTGTGTTTGAGTTTATGGAAATAAATTTCATATTTTGTATAATATTTTTCGTTCCTTAATGTTATGGAGAAGAATGAAAAAATTTATATTATATGAGCAAAGTTTTAGTTTTATTTTTTAATCAGTTCATATGTTAATATTCAATAGTGCTAAAAATGTGCTTGTAACATATGGTGATTACCAATATTTTATAAACTATAGATTCTTATTGATATTTTAGAAATGCATAAGAATACCGTGAACAAAAATTGCATATTTAAATTTGTTTTTAATCTGTTAACGCTAAAAGCTGTTCTTGCTATTGTTAGTAATGCCACCTGATCGGTAAAGGTCAGATCAAGGCTCACAGAATTCACCATGGTAAAGGGCTAATGGGACCTGTTGTTAGCCATAGCTTTAAGTACTATATAGGTGACCGAACGATTTACCTCGTTTTCACCCCAATTTTGTGGGAGAACACCCTAAGGGTGGTCAGCAGTCTCTCACCTCTCTTCCTCTTCCACCAAACTCACGAGAGGTCTTGCGTCTCGAAGGGGATTTAAAGTACCCCCATGCCGCGAGACATTATATACCGTTACAAACATCTGTATCTTCTCCTGGATTAGAACTCATGCCTAACAGTACAGCAGTCAATGTCGCTAGCCACCATTACCGGATGGGCAACAAGTCGTTCTTTTTGTTGTTGAATGGGTTTGCACAGTATAGTTAAGAAATAACTATAATGTTTAGATTTATATTGCTTTAATTCATATTGTCTTACGTTTAAGGGAATTTATTGATACGCATTAATTCTTCTAGGCACATTTATTCAAGATATAAACTTTCCACTCAACACAGCGATCACACTTTCTGTAAAAATATTGGAGAAATACTTTTGAAAGGTAAGATTCTTATATCTTTACCGTATTTTAATTCTAAATTTTGCATTTTAGTTGCTATATAATTGTTGTATAGCTTATAACACAGTTTCCCAAAATTTTGGTCTCATAGACCTTGCCTTGTTTTTAGGTTTGGGGGTAGACCTTCTTAATGCTTAATATTGAATTTTTTGCAAATTCATCAGCTTTAAAAACATAGAAAACTCATGTTAATTTTAAACGTTTATTAATTAAATTAATATCCCAATTAATTGAATAAAATGTTTTCCACTTGATTAAATTTCCTCTAAAATTGTAGCTTTAGAATCCAAAAACTCTAAAACAGTTTTAAAAAGTGCAAAAAATCGTATCAAACACAAGCCTTTCGACACCCAGCGGACTTCCGTGTGAAGGAGTAATTGATGAAAAAATGCTCGTCATTTTCTTCACATTACTGAGAAATTAAAAGTATCAGTTGCGAAGATTTTTTTTCAATGCCTATGTATTGCTTCAGCTTTCGCCCGAATTTTTATTTTTCATGTAAATCCAAAGAAAAAGTGCACTCCCACTAGTTTCAACCGCTTTATTATCAGTTTTGTCTATAAATTTAAGAGTCGAACCGATTGCGTTGTACTTATTTGTCTCTATTTCTTTTCTCATTATAAGTTACTTTGATTTATCAGGTCATCAATATATTTGATTTATTTAAAGAGAAACACAAAGTTATCTTTGAAATATTAAAATATTACATTTAAAAAAATACAAAATAATTAAAAATTGAAAACATAATTTCCTGTGGCTATTTCAATCGAGTAAATTGTAAACGATGGAACTGTGTACTTATCTCAGCTGGCCAATTTCTTTGAAAACGAGTCTTTTGATGGTTAAAATTACAGCCATTTATTTTAAAGTAACCCTCAGGAGTAAAATGAAACGTCTACTGTTTGGGTCTCTACTTCCAAAAACTTCACCGTCCCTTTTAATAAGTTATACGACACTGGACATCTTTTGGAGCTTTAGGAACGGCCTTTGGGACCCACTCTAAAAATGGGGTAAAGTTGCAAAAAAAAAAAAAGTGTAAACACGTAAATCAGTAATATTTCAATGCCCATGTAAATTTTTTTAAAAAAAACCTAGATCATGCTGTTGTAGACCCCTATTTACCCTTCATGGAACCCCAATTTATTTTTTCGCTGGTGTAAACCACTTGTAAGTCATCATCGACCCCTGGAGGTCCATATAGACCGCTATGTGTGAATCAATGGCTTAGAACATTAAATCTGTCATTCTATTAAATTGATTGGCTTTCTTTCCTGTGCTTCTTTTCAGTTGTATCTTTGCTGATTTTTTCTGACTAAAAATAGACGCGAAGTTTTTGTTTCTATGTGCACCACTAAGGTAAAAAAAAAATAACAGATGTTACTTCTATGAAGATGCTTATATTTATATTTTATTTTCTCTCATTTTATTTTCAGATTCCCTTTAAATATTGTTCGAAACAGGTTTTCTTAAGAAAACTCGTCACATCATGATTTCCTGCAACCGATCCGTGCCAACCCTACAGCAAATGAGTTTAGTTGTGATTGCCGTTAAAATTTGTAACGATCTGGATATAAAGGATTTAATGAAAAAATATGGACCTGTCTCGTTTGTAATTCCAAGCAGGGAGATGCTCATATTTTTAAACAAAAAACCACCTGAGAGTAGTAGTCGAAAGATGTATAGATTGTACATTGCAGAAAAGAAATACATATTATTTGCGGATACCTCAACCTATTGGGCCTCGAGGAACTTCTCTACTCTATTTGATGGTTTTTATTTCAATTTTTATGGATTCGCAGCAAGTGAGCTTCCCTCCATGAAATGGGAGGAGCTCGTTTCAAGAAAGATAACATCTTTAGGTCTTCCAAATATTATGAAAAACAAGCTCGTGCCTTTAATTCGTTGCATATGCTTAGAAATAAATAAGTGGCAGATAGATCATAAAGATAAATTTAGATTTGACTTTGCAGAATTTCAAAGATACTTCTGTTGGAATACCCAAGGTAAAATTGACAGGATAAAAACGGCGAAATCCTTAATCAATGAGGAAAGTCTACCCATTTATGAACGTTATAACTTAGCTCGCCATTACTGTTTCGCAAGCGATGTTTTCTCTCTATGGGAAAAAATGAATTCGTTTGAAAAACAGTACTCAACATATATTGATGAAAATGATGTTCAACAAGTTTGGTTTGAGTACATGACAACAAAAACTGATGAAAATTCTATTCGAATTTGCAATGATGCAATGGGTAATCCTTTGAACTTGAGGGCATTTTTTTCGTTATTGCCGCCAACCGAGAAAGTGGGATGGTATATATCTTTCCTAGATTTAAAAGTTATAGATTATGAGGATTTGCATGCATGCCTTTCGCTGTTAGAAAAAAATGATCAAGAATGTATTCTGAGAAAATATTCTTCCAAAATTCTCCAGTATTACCTGGTTTGGCCATTGCAAAATGAATTCTTAAATGTTATGAAAAATGTTTGGCCCTATATGTCAATAGAAAACTACATTGATGTATTGCATTTTATTATATATCAAAGAATAGGGATAGGATGGAAAGACTTCGACTACGTGTGGTTACTGAAAGAGTTTTGGAAGCAAACTCCCAATAATTTTAAGGAGTTTGTAAAGACACACGAGATTTACCAAGTTGTATTACCCGTCATTAATTGCGAGGTATACAAAAGATTTCCAAATGAAGTGATACTGGAGAATTACGAATGGAATATTTTAAAGTTTCAGCATATAGGAATTAAATACGAAATAAGGAGAAAACTGGTTAGCACACATACACACATGACTTATGGTAGATTTCCTGAATTTCAAAATAGTGTTATAGTAAGAGCTATAATAAGATTGTGGAGAGTTGTTTCTCGCCTATTAGAGATGTGGTTATCTTTCTAATTTGGCGCACACGACAAAAAGATTAGAATTTTATGTTATATGATTATGTGATTCTATGTTACTCTTTTATTATTGAAATAAAGTTACTTAAGGTATTCGACTTGCTTAAAATCACCATTTTCATAAAAAAAAATCTAAATTTATTTTATAGTCTATTTTTATAGCCTGTTTAATAAGCTTTCTAAAACTATCGTACTTTTAATTCTGAGTCAGTTAGAAAAAAAAGTTATAGCTGCTTTTTTTTTGAGGTAGTAAGCCCAAATCGATACCGGAAGTGTGAGTTTTAGGTTGATTTTCACCGGTAAAATGATAGTTTAATTCATTTAAAGTATTTTAACTAATTCTTTTTATGCTTAGTAAAATTTATTTCACTTTTTAAATGTTTCAATAGATATATTTTGCTTTAAAATAGTTAACAGTTAACTGATTGCAATGTTGGTTTTGATTTAAACGAGTTGCTATCTTTTTATCATTTGTGCTCAAAACTAGATCTCTTTATAACTTTTTTATTAGTACTTTTATATAGAGTTATAGTTATTTTGAATTAAATTAAAGTTGTCATGCCAAAAACAAGATCAATGAGGCCAAAAATGAAGATATTTCCAGAGAGCAGTATTTGTTGGAGAAACGTCGATAGAAATATCAACGGATTTTCCAAATTCAGTTATTAATTCTATTAAAAAGTCTTATAATTAACTTTGCGATCAAAATCTCCTAAGAAAATATCTTCACGGGAAAGCTCAGAGCTGCAATGAAAGTCTTAACAATGTCGTGTGGAGTATAATTTCGAAAGACAACTTTGTTGAGCAACAAACACTCCGTTTAAGGAATTAAATCGCAATAATACGTTTTAATTCTGGGTTTGCTGGTCTATTACATCTACTTCAAAAGTTAGGAATGAAGTTATGTTCTGGAATGAAAGAATATTTTTGGTACCATGACAAAACGAGAATTGTTGATTCTACGAGGCATTCTAAACCAGATAAGAAACTGTCTCGTAAAAAAGGAAGGCCCTTCAAAACTGTAAAAGTTTGAAGTATGAGGTTCAGGAAGGCGCAACATACAAATCTGAAGAGTTTTAAAATCTTCCTAATTCATTAAAAAGTTGTATTGCGCAAATATAAACCTTATTTTGCATTTTGTGAAGAATGTTATATTTGAGCATAATAGTTAACGGTAAGAGTGATTTTTCTTAAAGTAAATGAGAGAAATATTCTTATGAAACTTTTTGAGTTCGTCCTTTGTGTTTTAATATATGCTTTTTGCTAAAATCTAAGGGTAATTTTTCAATTAAAGTATTTTTTTATATATGTAATTTTATATGAAAAAAAGAGTTTTTTAAGAAAATTCTGGGTTTTTTTCATCTCGAACACATGTATTTCATTTTATAGTAGAATTCGAGCTTTTTTAGTATAAAGCATTGTTAAACGTTTAAGTATTAGATTCCTGCAAAAATTTTATTTAATTTTGTGACACATATATTTTTAAAGTTGTTTGCAAAAGAGCAATTTTTTGTAATATTTTGTTAGAAATTTCTCAATATTTTGAAAAATAAGCTTTCAAAAAATTCTTCTTGCTGTATTTTCATAGTTTTGCAACATACTTAATTCAAAAATAACAACTAAATGATTATTTAAGTTATATTTTAGAAAATTGTCTCCGAACCCAGTCGGATACCTTAATACTTTTGGCCTTTCCTTTTTGGAGTAAAGAGATGTTCGCTTACAAACTGCACTTAAAAAATGCAGCTTTGTTGAACTTATAATACTTCCTAGTACCACAACAAAAGTATTAAAATGAAAACATTTCTTAAAAGAAATATAAATAATTATAATACATTTGTGATACTATTTAAATTTTTTAAATTTAATTATTTCCATAAATTATACTAGGAGTTTGTACCCCTCGGCCAACTGACTAACCCTCATTGTGAAAGTTATATAATTGTTCATACTTTTTGCTCAAATTACAAAACATTAATTTACATGTATTATGCAGTTCTAATTTCCAGCAGCCAGTCAGAAAACTGAATTGCTTCTGCTCACGCTTTCAAATTTTATTCCAATTTTATTATTTCAAATTACGCTCTTAGCCCTTGATATTTCAAGCACGCATCCATTGTTTTCATATAAGGTAATTCGGGGGAAAACGCCAGTTGGTTGAAGATGCCAGTTTGTTAATAGTACTTTTATGAGTCGATAGATAGCAATTTTGAGCCACTTGAGCCACTTAAATACAAAAAAATATATAATTAATTGGTTATTCATTTTTAAAATAGGACTTCAAAAAACATAATCAATTTATACTTTTATCACCAGCGTAGTTCTAAGCTTTGAGACGAGCAATCCGTCAGCAGAAAATGCTCTCAGCTTCTTCCTAAAGTTAGAGGAATTGCTTTAAGGCCTCACAAAGTTTAATGATGTTTGTGGTGATGGATTTTCAGTTGAGTCGATCAACTGCATTTCTTGTTTTAGGATTTTGTTGAAACTAGTACTTTTTTTGGTTGAACAATATAAAATTTTTGTTTTATAGTAAACTGCTTTCTCTAATTTTTCGTCTAACGTCATAGGTTTTACTTTCAAAATCTCCATGTTCTTTTCTGAGTGTGAAGAGTTGAAAATTAATTCCTCTTCTTCGCAGATAAAGCTTGTCTCTATTATTTTGGGTTGTCTAACAAAACAATTTTTACCAGGTTATCACAAAATATTGACAGTAACATCAGCTGCTTCGTATTTTCTCCCAAAATTGAGGTATCGCATTAACCTTTTAAATTAGCGTAGCGTTTCTCGTTAATTCTTTGGTATAGATGATATTTTATATTGTTAGCAAATTCTGAATTTTGTTCGTCCAATTCTGGAATAACGAAAAAAAATACAACTTCGGCATTTAGCAAAGTTGCATTTCGACTGCATAATTTTTACTGGCTTTAAGCCTACTGCAATTGTAGTTATAGTTTCAAACACTACATTCCCCATCATTTGTTCTTCTTTAATGCCAATTAATACTTTTAATTAATGCCACAGTAGGGTCAGCTAACGATGTCCGAATTTGAAATCTACTGTCAAGTCAAAACTAGCTACCTCATAGAAAATTGCCGCCCCGTGAGATTCCTAGGATATCCCGGGAACGAAATATAATTCCCAGGAATAGAAAAAGTACAAGAATCTTATAGTTTCCCGCGCGGGAACCCAGTTTCCCGAGAAAAAAAAAACTCCTGAAGCAGTATCATCCCATTGTTTCATTAAAGAGCTGAAAAGAGTTGATGCCTTGGATATGTCTTGTGTTTCCTCCCTGAATGACTTAGCGAACGAATATTTAATCAGAGCCTTTTGAGTGAGCCATATTTGTCCATTAGAGGTATGTGTTTTGAGTTGTCCTGAGTGCAAGGAGTTCACATGCAAAATTGGATGCAATTGTCACTCCTGAGACCTTTCCTTCGAAGTATGTCATTAAGTAAGAAGTATGTTCCTCTGGGTTTGTAAGAAAGATTCAAGATCCTCCATTGTAGCAGTTTTGAATGTGAGGAACCGTCGTTGAAGGCAGTGACTAGACGAAATGATTAAGTATTGTGCCCATGCCTTTTCAACTATGGAGTCTTTGGGTTCCTTTTTAGAGCAGGGCTCCAGCAAATCCCCTATTATTTTCGATTTCCTAGAATTCGGGGGAGCCTTTAGCCCCTAGAGAGCACGCCCCTAAGTGGCATATCGGGGAATTCCTTACTCTGCTAATCCTGGGAGGTAGGAGGGAATTAAAATACCTCCCATTGTCTAACAGGTAGAAGTCCAACCTTTCGAAGCCATGGCAACCAATCCTTATGATTTTATATATATATATATATATATATATACAGAAAAATAAACACTTAGCTTTCATATTAAAGTTTTCAGATACTGTATTATTTTTATTATTTACAATAGGAAATGCTACACAGAAAAGCACATCGCATCATCTTATCAGCGGATCCCAATTCCACATTATAAAAATGTTATTTATAACGGAACTAAATGAAAACATTTTTTCAAATAAATTATTATAAAACTATGTCAATTTTTTCTTTCAAATAAGGCTGTGGATTGGATTGGAGACCTTGTTAGTCCATTACGGGAGAGCTAGTGTCACTTTTAAGTGCGGGACCATTCAGGTAGATACCAATTGCCTCAATATTTTTCTGACTCCCAGTTTCTCCCGATAAGGAGGCACGAGTTCTGGTGATTCGAAAATATGCTAGAAATTTTATTTTTGTCGAGGGCATCTGAGTCAAACAGGTATTCTAGGGA
>BMAV01023964.1:0-23514 GCA_019973955.1 Trichonephila inaurata madagascariensis | reverse complement strand
AAATAGATGAATGGCAGAAAGATCATAAAGTTTGCCCATTCCCATCTAAAGTTCTTCAGAGATGCTTGCGTTGGAATCCACAAGGTAAAATTAACTGGTTAAAAAGTGTCAAGATCTTGCTCAATGAAAAAGGTCAATGCCAGTCTTCGTGTTTTGCATTAGCTCGTAAATACGGTTTAGTTAGCTATGCTAACACCATATGGAAAAAAATGGATAGTGTTGAAAGAGAAATTTACCTTATTTCCAGATTCAATAGCCAGCTGGACAGTTTAAGAAGGCAGTGGGAGGCATTACGTAAATTGCGATTGGAATTGTTTCGCCTCTAAAGCACTCTTTTCATTATTGATGCCACCACAGAATCTTCGATGGTTCAAGTATTTCATAAATTTAAAACTTACAGATTATGAGGAAGTCCTTTAGAGTGCTTCAGTTTTAGAAAAAATTAAGCAAGAAATTTTTTGGAGATAATATTCTTCAAAATTCTCCAGTATTACCTGGGTTGGCCATTGCAGAAATAATCCATAAATGTTTCAAAAAACAGTGAGCGAAATTTTTGGTCAATGACCGAAATCTAAAATTTTCTGAGCGTTATAACTTACCCATTCATTACTGTTTTGTAGACGATAAAATATGTCTATTGGAAAAAATGATTGAAGTTAATAAATTTGCTTCATTTGCTTGGAGAACGAGCTTGGTTCGAGTAAAGGGCAAATAGAACTGATGAGAATTTCTTTCAGACTCTTGAACTTTAGGACATTTTTTCATGATTGACGAAAACAAAGAAAGTTGGATGGAACAAGTATTTCATAAATTTAAAGTTTTTAGAGTATGAAGATGTACGTTTATGTCTTTCACTTTTAGAAAAAAAATGAACAAGAAAACACTTTGTAACAATATTCTTCAATAACTCTCCAGTATTACCTGGTTTGGCTATTTCAAAACGAATTCTTGAATGAATCGATAAATATTTCGCCCAATATCTCAATAAAAAACTACATTGATATATTAGATTTTATTATATACGAAAGGATAATGATAGGATGGAAGGATTTTGACTGTGTAGCTGCTTAAAGAGTTCTGTAGGCAGACTCCAAATAATTTGAAAAAAAAAAAAAAACTTGCTAAGAAAGATGAGATTTATCATCTATTTTTGCTTGTCATTAGCTGGGAGCTGTTCAACAGATTCCAATTGAAGTGATTCTGAAGAATTACCCAAATGATTTTTTACTTTTTCATCATGTAGGAATAAGTTAAAAATTAAAGAGAGGACTGGACATCGCGTGGATCCTGTTAAATTCCCTGAATGTCTGAATAATCGAATAGTGTAAGTGCTATAAAATACTGAATAGAGTTATTTCTCGCTTCTTATAGATTAAGTTCTGTTTGTTATTTCCTGCAAAAATAGGATAAATTATAAATTTAAACCCTTTGATGATGTGATTCTATTTCACCCTTTTATTATTCAAATAAAGTCATTTAATACCTTTGGGTTCCTTTTCTTAGATGGATGATATTCAGCTACAAACTGCACTTCTGAAATAAAGTTGCGAAATTTCCAATATTATCTGGCATACAACAACAACAAAAAAAGACATAGAATAAAAATACTTAAAAAATTTGAAAAAAAGATAAGTTTATATTAATTTATGACACTGTGTGTGTGTATTCATTTCATTAAAAAAAAATTGATTATTCTCAAATTTAAATAAACATTTTATTTCATATTGAAGTTTTTAGGTGTTAGTTTTAGATAGTTATTTACATTATATTATTTTTAATTCTTTACAAAATGAAATCTGACACAAATATATAAACTACATTCTCTCATTCGCAGAATCTTATTCCATATATGATAAAAGTTATAAATAACGGAACTCGTATGAAAAAAATTTCTTAGTAAATTATTTTAATGTTGTTTTATTTTTTTCTTCCAATTATATCCGCTTATTTGTGATTGCCGTTGACAACCTAGTATATTATTCAGGAGTTGAAGTCTCTTTTAAGTACGCCATAATATTGGTATATACCAACTTCTGCAATGTAATTTTGACTTAAGATTTGCTTTCCAAATGAAGGAACCTGAGCTATGAAAATGCGAAATTGTTCATTGAATTTTAATTTTTCCGTGAGCACCCAAGACAAACAGGAACTCTAGCGACTTTAAGCATGCCACATAATCAAACCACATAAAAAAATGTCGTATTTCTGAATCATGAAAATCCATGGACTCGGCCAGGTTTGAGCATGTAGTTTTAAGCCTACAATGAGGGCACACACCCAGCTGGCATTTATGTTAATTTTTAGTATTTTATGGATTTATTTAATTCTTGACACTGTTTGAATTATTACTTACTCTTCAAAATTTAAAATGCAGAGTCATAATCCATTTTTATTTCTTTAATACAGGGTGTACAAGCTTAAAGTATGCAAAATATATGGCTTATTATTACGGAAATACGCCATAGAATGCAATAAATTGTTCATTTGTGGATTGGAAACCCCTCCGAAATTTTTTAAGTCCAGTCTAATCAACCACACGTGCGCGCAATATTCGGCAAGAACAGACGATAAACTTGTTACATTGGCTTCATTATTAAAGATGTGGAAGCCACAGCAAGAGGTGCAGTGCGCAAATTGGTGAACGGCATTTAAATCAGTCACACGTGTACAGCAACGTGTTCAAACAGAATGGAATGCCGATCCCCCGATATCAAAATCTATCCACCAATGGGAAGGAACGTTAAAGAAGATGAGAACTTTAATATCTCAAACTGGCAAGTATTCTTAAGTTTTAGTGATAGAAGACACTGTTGATCGTATGCGTAATTCATTTTTTAGGTGTCCTAATAAATACGCTAAGCTAGCCAGTAACGAATTTCCATTCTGTTCGAACACGTCGCTGTACACGGGTGACTGATTTAAATGCAGTTAACCAAAATACGCACTGCAACTTTTGCTGTGGTGTCGACATCTTTACTAATGAAATTAGTGCAACAAGTTTATCGTCTACGATTGCCGAATAATGCGCGCACTTGCGGTGGACTGGACTAGACCCGAAAAATTCCGGAGGTATTTCCAATACATGGATGAATAGTTTATTACATTCTGATGGGGAATTCCGTAATAATAAGCTATAACTTTTCGATACTTAAACCCATTTTATCTCACTGTCTTTTTCAAAGGACAGCTGAAAAATTTCATGTGGAAATCATTATTGTATGTTGTGAAGATTTTCAAAGTATTCTAATGTTATGGAAAATTTTTCTACAATAATAATATTTTGCCTATACATAGCTCAGACCTCCGTACAGAGTCTGAAATAGGATTGTTGAAATATACAACTTAGAAGTGGATTTATCTATATTTTAATACCACACAGTTGAGAAATTTTAAGAGAACTTCTATAATTATTTCAATTGGTTGTAACTGAAAATAATGTGAATTTTTCAAAAATCCTAGTTCAGTCTCTATTGAAAAATCTTTGCTTTATATAATCCAAATATTATCATTACAGAAACATTTTTCATCAAAGGAAAATATTTTGAAAGGAGGTTATTATAGGTTCATTTTTTGCCGAAATAATGCATTTAAGGCGGACTTCCACATGTACTGAAAACGTAATAACACTTTAGCACAATGAAATCACATTATATAGGTGTAAAACTTTTACTGAGAACATAAATTACACTCATATAAATTCACTATGAAATGAAGAAATGTCACTTATTGTCTAGAAAATTTTAAAAATGCGAAAAATACATATATCCTTGCTTCTAGAATTTTCTGACGCCATGTTCGGCAAGCTTTATTATAATGGCTACAGATGGCACCACGTGTATGCATTCTAAGCACAAAGTTAAAATAACTTTGTTTTAGAAGAAAATTAACGCCTAAGCTTGTGATATGGTCGACCATATCCTTGTGGGTCAGCGTAAGTTAGAAGTGTGGGATTCTCGATATGAAGAGACATTTTAGAATTGTTAATATGACTTTATTAAGAGTTTAACTTAGATTACTTATATATTGAAAAAACTTATATTAAGTGAGAATAAACCAAAACACGTAGCCGTAGCTAAAACAGATCACGCAATTGGATCACTTTTCTAAATAATTATATTATCCGCCTACTCTCAATCCTAATAATATTTCGAATTCGGAAAATAATCTTCCTACCTTGAATTTCCGCAACGGTTCAATCAACTTCAGATATTCAGTTAGGCTCGAGTGCAATAGTATGCACCTTTTAGAATTGGCTAGATGTCCGTGATTCTTGGGTAGGCCATCAAATTACACTTCTACCTTTTCCAAAACTGAACTTTCTCTAAATCGCCATCCCGCTTACTAAAACTTCCGTCCTTTTAAAGGCTATCTTATTTGCATCTATACTTTCATTTCACTTCTTGGATTTGGGTTGGAAAAGATTTGCCATTAATCTTGGCCGTCAAAGAACCCAGAGGTTATGTTAGAGAAAGGACGCGTGAGCCGTCACAACCCCTCCAAGAAGCAAAACGCGATTTATTCGAGGGTCTACATGATCCTTAAGAAATTACGTGCCTAAGTTTTTATTTCTTAATGTCCTCACTTTCTAAGTTTTATTTAAATTTCAACCTTGAATCCTAATTTACATCTTAATTCCAATATTTAACTTAACTTTAATTATTCATCTTAAAAATTAAATTTAATATTCCTCCTTAATTTGAACACTTGACAGACACAATAAATTTTACTCAATTAACTAGACCAACATTAACAGTTTTGCATTTTAATCATGGTATATTCTAACTTTTACATATGTGGGTATACCTCATCTGAGCGGGGGACCTTGGAAAAACCATCCTTGACTTGTATGGAAAAAAAAAGGTCCGCATACCCCTTAACTAACTTAACTCTACTTAATATATACTTAAACTACTATACAATTTTATCTACCATTGTTGTTCCGTCTATTTGATATTACAAAGAGACTTGGAGACTGGGTTTTCTTCTCCAAATTGAGGATAAATTGGAATTCAAGGTCTGTCACCCTGAAATAAAAACTCTTTAAGTTACTTGGCAAAATCTATATTCACATAAAGCAGTATGTTTCACAATTTTTATGCATTATATATCACTTTTAAATTACAACAAACTTTCATGTACACCTCGCATCTGGTTCCGTTAAACTCAAAATGAGTCGCGAAGCGCCGTTAATGTTATTGTTAGTAACCTGACTACGCCGCGCCTCCCTGAACCAGATGCACATTAATACGGAACAATACAACATATATATACATACACATTATACAATTACAAACATTTTTCAATAAATCATTAAAACAAATAACCAAAGGAATTGTCGCATCTCACGAAGTCATACATCGAAGTAAACAAATGCATGATTACAATTGTTTTCTCCATCAATTGAGAAAAAAATTTTAAAAGTCAAAAGTTCAAAAAAAATATACACTCATTGTAGTGTCAACTTTTGCTTGGATTATAACTTTTAAACATCGCCCGAGACTTCCTTCTTTGCAATAATTCTTCCGACCACTTGTTGGAAAGAACATAAAAATGAAACAATACAAACTGATTTTTATGGCTTGTCTCCTACTACTTCCTAATTACTAAAACCTATCGATTACATCTCTCTCGATGTAGAATACAGACCTAACAAATGTAACGTAACTATCTCATTTGGATAATTTGATACAATCGGATTTAATCGACCAGCTGGTAACGCGTTTTTGTAATTATTAACTTGGCATGTAGAGACATATTGATCAATAAATTTTCTCATATACGGGAAATAACAAACGTCCCGAATTTTATAAGTTTTAAAACTGTCGAAATGACCTGCGATTGGCTTGTCGTAGAATTAGCGTAAGATGTCATTTCTTAAAGACTTTGGAATGTAAACACGCATTTCACCTAACGACGTTGCGTGTTTCGCATAAAACAACAAGCCTTCAATTAGACGGAAGTCGCGGGAACAATTCTCACATATCGTCGATTAACAGAGTTATCTTCCGGGTTTTCTAAATATCCATAGATATGACCTAATTCTGGGTCATTCTTTTGCTCTGTTATTAACTGTTCTCGCGACGTAAGTACTAGATTTCTGATTATTGCACAATTAACTTTTTCTCCCATTATACTTACAACCGTGTTTCTAGATAAAATATCCACCACCGCATTTTGAGTTCCAGGTCTATGTTCCCATTCTATATTAAATTCCGCTAATTTGAGTACCCATCTGATCATCCTACTCAACAAATTTTTTCCATGGGTTAAAAGTGTTAAAGCAGCGTGATCTGTAATAACTTTAATTGGCGTCGATCCTAAATATGTTCGGAATTTGTTCAACGCCCATACTACTGCTAGACATTCGTTTACCGTATAATTCCTCTCCGCGTTGTTCAGAATACGTGAAGCAAATATAACTGGTCTTTGTTCTTGATTAGGAAATGCTCCCAAACCTATTGAACTGGCATCTGTAAATAATCCGAAGGACTTTTGAAAGTTCGGCAATTTTAAAACTGCCGCCTTAGTTATGGCCGCCTGGACCGCGTCGAATGCCTTCTGCGCATCAGTGGACCAGAAGAATTTTTTTAATTTTTGTTTAAGATTATAAAGGGACTCACAAAGATCACCATAATTTGCGACATAGCCATCGTTCGATAGCTATGTCGTGGGGTTTCCGCGTAAGTTAGAGGTGTGGGATTCTCTCGGAATGATATGAGACATTCTATAATTCTTAATATGACTTTTATTAAGAATTTAACTTAAATTACTTAGATATCGAACAAACTTATATTAAGTGAGAATAAACCACAACACGTAGTCTTAACTAACTCAGATCGCGCAATTAGATCACTTATCAATATAAATATATTATATCTGCCTAATCTCGTCCCAATAATATACTAGCGTTCAGAATATAATCTTCCTACCTTGGTTGAATACTCAACGGTTCNGGGGACCGTTATCACTTATTAATTTTATTGGAGCTCCAAAACGCGATATAAAATTATCAAAAAAAATATCCGCTATTATACGAGCCGAGGCCTTTTTAAGAGGTATAATTTCAGCCCATTTGCTGAAATGATCGGTTATTACTAAAATATAGCGATTACGTCTTATTCTCGATATAGGATACGGGCCTAACAAATCTAACGTAACTATCTGCTTTGGATAATTTGATACAATCGGATTTAATCGACCAGCTGATAATGCGTTTTTATAATTATTAACTTGGCACATATGGCATGTAGAGACATATTGATCAATAACTTTTCTCATATATGGGAAATAACAAACGTCCCGAATTTTATGAAAAATTTTAAATCTACCCAAATGTCCTGCAATTGGCTTGTCGTGAAATTCTCTCATTATTTCATTCCTTAAAAACTTTGGAATGTACACACGCATTTCCCCTAACGACGTTGCGTGTTTCGCATAAAATAACAAGCCTTCAATTAGACGGAAGTCGTGGGACCAATTCTCACATATCGTCGCATTAACAGAGTTATCTTCCGGGTTTTCTAAATATCTATAGATATGACCTAATTCTGGGTCATGCTTTTGTTCTGTTATTAACTGTTCCCGCGAAGTAAGTACTAAATCTCTGATTATTGTTCAATTAAATTTTCTCCTATTATACTTTCCACAGGATTCCTTGATAGTATATCCGCCACCGCATTTTGAGTTCCCGGTCTATGTTCCCATTCTATATGAAATTCCGCTAATTTGTGTGCCCATCTGATCATCCTACTCGACAAATTTTTTCCATGCCTTAGGCGTGTTAAGGGAGCGTGATCTGTAATAACTTTAATTGGCATCGTTCCTAAATATGTTCGGAATTTGTTCAACGCCCATACTACAGCCAGACATTCTCTTTCGGTTAACGTATAATTCCTCTCTGCGTTGTTCGGAGTACGTGAAGCAAATATAACGGGTCTGTGTTCCTGATTAAGCACTGCTCCCAAACCGATTGAACTGACATCTGTAAATAACTCGAAGGGCTTTTNACTGCTAGACATTCTCTTTCGGTTACCGTATAATTCCTCTCAGCGTTGTTCAGTGTACGTGAAGCAAATATAACGGGTCTGTTTTGTTGATTAAGCACTGCTCCCAAACCGATCGAACTGGCATCTGTAAATAACTCGAATGGCTTTTGAAAGTTTGGTAATTTTAAAACTGGCGCCTTTGTTAAAGCCGCCTTGACCTGTTCGAATGCCTTTGGCGCCTCATTGGACCAGACGAATTTTTTTAATTTTTCGTTTAAGATTATAAAGTGGCTCACAAAGATCCGCATAATTTTTAATAAATTTCGCGTACCACTGGGACATACCCAAAAACTTGGACACCTCCTTTGAAAAACGGGGTGGTTTAGTCTCTAGTATGTCTCGAACCTTTGTCTCATCTGTTTTGATTCCTTTTTTACTAATAATTAATCCTAAATACTTCAATTCATCGCACCTAAATTTACATTTATCTTTATTTAATGTCAATCCTGCATCTTGGAACAACGAAAAAACTTCCCTTAAATGTTCAACATGGTGAGTGAATGATGGAGACGTTATTATAACGTCATCCTTATACACACTCACAAACTTCCCTATCACTGGATTTAGGATTGAGTCAATTGCCTTTTGAAAATTGGGAGCTGCCCCTGATAAACCGAATGGCATCCACTTGAAAGCATAAGTGCCACTTTTTACTACGAATGCGGTCTTGACAATATCACTGGGGTTTACTGCCATTTGAAAGTACCCACTTCTTAGTTTAAGAGATGACATTATTGTTGTATAGGGGATGTTCGTTATTAAATCATCTATTAACGGTAAAGGGTATCGCGGATACTTGGTGATCGAATTTAGTTTTCTATAGTCTACTGCAAATCTATATGCTTCTGGATTATCCGGTGGTAACCCATTATTTTTCTTGCATAACACAACTGGTGACGCGTACGGGGATTGAATTGGAACAATCGTTTCCTCTTGTAACATTTTTTGTATGTGAAAATCAATTATTGCTTGTTTTTGCCGGTCGTATCTATATGGCCTGGAATTTACTGGTGGGTTATCTCCCTTGTCAATTTCACGGTATAAAACATGAGTAAGACCTGGTTTGTCTGAGAATAATCTCTTAAAACTACTAAACAAATTTTGTAGTTTTTGTTTTTCTGCCTCCTCTAATTTTGTCTTAGACAAATCTATTTCAACCTTTTCCTCTTCAATTGATTCAACCACCCTATTTATTTGAGAATCGGGAATTTTCAACGATTTTCGATCAAAATCTAAAATAGATCCTTGATCCACTTATAAAAGCAACATACATGGGTATTCCAAATCCGTCAACACATGAAATGACCAAGGTCTTTCAAATTGTCTGATGCGAATATTCAATTCTACAATCCCCATGTTTTGGCATTTCGCACCCTGTGCTGTTATTACCTGGGCTCGCGATTTTTTAATTTGCTTATAAAAAAAATATTTTCTATATACTTCTTCCGATATAAATGATTTATCTGCTCCGGTGTCCCATAGCGCTTTTAAAAATGTGTCATTTAATAAAATAGGAACGTGGGGAAGCTCCACGGGTGATATACATATCGGAGAAAGCTTAATTGGTATTTCTCTTGCCGATTCCTTTTGAGGTTGATCTTTAACTTTTACAACATTCAATCGTTCCCTTTGTATCCTATCGCCTCGACTGAAATTTTCACTCGCACCCCTATTTCTACGGTCCCCTCTATTAAAATTATCATTTCGATCATTCCGAAATCGGTATCCCCTTTCGTTGAATCTCTGATCACCATTCTGAAATCTATTCCTCTCGATCTATTACTTTGACGGCTATTCTCATAAAAATCATTTCTGCCATTATTTGGTCTACGCCCAACCTCAGAATTTCTCCAGTTTCTGCGATTAGTATCAAAATTAGGCATCCTATGCGCGTTTTGACCTCGTCTCTCTACATTATCACTATTCTGTGAACCCCTTTTTAATTTGTAAGAATACCTCTCTTCGAATTTAGCCAATATTTCCAAAAGTTGTACGGTGTTCTGCGGATTGCGAACTTCCACGTAGTCCTGGATCTGTGGTTCGAGTCTAACAAAAATGTGATCAACCAATTCCGCCTGCGACATCCCTAGCTCTAAATTCTTATGAATTTTTAATAAATCGTAAACAAAGTCTGTTGGCTCCTGATTTCTTCCCTGCTGTGACGCAAAAAACTTAGCCTCAAATTCTTTCTTATTTTTGATTGCGGGGAAAGCTTTCGCTAATTCAGCCTTGAGCTGCGCGAAATCCGTGGCTGTATCTTGCACTAGCACCGATCCAAATATTGAGTACCAATCTTGAGCCCTTCCCCTGAGATGACTTTTCAAGTAAGCACATGACAGATTACTTGGGATTTCAAGTAACTGTATTTGATTATCTATTGTTTCCAAAAACTCCGCTACGTTCTCAGACCCGGAAAAATACATTTCAGGTAATATACTAAATCCTCCTGCATTACCTAACCCAGAATTAAGATTGTTCGGGCGCCATTGTGACATAGCCATCCTGCGATAGCTATGACGTGTTGGATCCGCGTAAGCTAGTGGTGTGGGATTATCTAAAGGATGAGACATTTTATAATTCTTAATACAACTTTTATTAAGAATAACTTAAATTACTTATATCTAATGAACAACTTTCTTTAAGTGAGAATAAGCCACAAATTAGACTGAATATTTAAGTCAGATCGCACAACTAGATCACTTATCCAAAGTATAGTTAATTATCTGCCTAATCTAGCTTTCTATATTATAATATCACTTAGAAAGTAACCCTCCTACCTTGGTTGAAGACTCATCTATACTGCTTCTTGTGAATAGGTGTACTCAGGTACTATTACTCTTCCTTATGAATATTATTATCGAAGGTGGGCGTTTCCTTCTTCCTTGTGAGTAGGCCGTCTAACACTTGTTCCGAACTGTTCGACACTAAGATTGCCATTTTCTCTCACTAAACCTTCTATCCTTTTAAAGTATATCTTATTTGCATTTTTGCTTTGTTTCTCTTCTTGGTATTGGGTTGGAAAAGTTTTGCCATTAATCGTGGCCGTCAAAGAACGTAGGAGTTATGTTAGAAGAAGAACGCGAGAGATATCACAATCCTTCGTTTCACTTCTTGGATTTGGGCTAGAAAAAATTTGCCATTAATCGTGGCCGTCAAAGAACACAGAGGTTATGTTAGAGAAAGGACGCGTGAGTCGTCACAACAGACATTAAGAATTTATTACGAATAATTTCAAGTAACTGTTTTGTTTGCGTATAAATATGGATGCTTTGAAAATAAAACGAAAGTCGTTAAGAACTTCGTTTACAGCTACGGAGAATATGTTGAAAGAATATTTGGCGACGAAAGAAGACGGCAAGGATGGCGATAATCTATCTGCATTGAACTCTCAGTTACAAGATAAATTTTTACGTTTAGATGAGGTTCAGAATAAAATTTCTGATTTACTTTTAGAAAATACTGCTACTGCGGTCGAATACGAAGCTGATTTTGATGGGGCAGAGAATTATAGAGATAATTTTTTTTAGCTTAAATCAAAGATAGAAACGCTATTAAATAAAGATTCTGGATCTCTTTTAGAAAGTTCTTCCGAGCGTGATGTGGTAAAATTAAAATTACCTAAATTTGAATTAAAGATTTTTTCAGGTGATCCTAAGGAATATTTGACATTTTGGAGTATATTTTCAAAAATTCCTGACTCGGAGGATCTGACTGCTATAGACAAATTCCAGTATTTATACCAGTCTATGGAACCTCATTCGAAAGCTGCTAGATTAATATCGATTTAGCCAATAACATCTGAAAATTATCCAAAGGCCGTCGAACACCTGAAATTAAGATTTGGCCGGGAAGATCTCTTAGTGCAAATATATGTCCGCAATCTCCTTTCTCTGGTTCTGAAAACTGCTACGACTGCAAAGAATGCCCCTGATTTAGCCACCCTCTACGATATGCTAAAAACAAAATTAAGAGCATTGGAAAGCTTAGGGTGCCCAAAAGAAAAATTTGCTGACTTCTTTGATCCTTTGTGGAGTCATGTTTGCCAGAAAATGTTCTGCGAGCTTGGGAAAGGAGAAGAATTTCAGAAATTACTGATGATGCTACAAGTCAGAGATCCCTGGAAAAGCTTATATGTGCTTTTTACGCCATGAAGTCGAATCAGAAGAAATGATACATTTAGCTCGTGAAGGATTAGGTAAAGATAGGGGAAGTGGTGCTATACGAAAAGATTGTCAGAGATCGATCCACAAAGATGAACTCACTGCGGCTACGTTAATTTCAAGTACAACTGGCGCAAAACTTAACTGTATTTTCTGTGACCGCCCTCATCTAAGTCAAGACTGTCAAAAGTTATCTGATATGAGTTATAAGGACAGGAAATCATGTTATAAGAAAAAGATGCTGTCTCGTTTGCCTTATGGTTGAACATTTAGCAAAAAGATGTCATAGTAGAGTGAGATGCTTAATTTGCAAGCGGAGACATTATCCATTACTTTGCCCAGAATTACGCAAGGAAAAGGAAACTAATTTTTCGTCTAAGGACAGAACAACCAATAATGAGCAGAAATCTACAGAAACATTACTAACAAATCTTCCCTCTGAACATGAAATATACCTCAAAACTATTATGATCAGACTACGAAATAGAGACAAGGAAGTCTGTGTTCGAGCATTGTTGGAAGATGGATCCCAGCGGTCCTATATTGAAAAGAATTTAGCTGCAGAACTATTCCTTTCTCCATCTGGAAGAGAAATATTTTCTCAAGGACTGTTTGGCGGAGGAATTTCCCCTACTTCTGAGCATAAGAGATACATGGTAAACGTGGAAAGTTTAATCACAAATATACAACGTCGTTGTCTCTTCTCGAGTAACAAAAGATATGCTCAACCCTGCCAAGAATACATGATAGGAAATTGCTTTCTGAGCTTGCTTCCCGAGGAATAAAACTTACAGATGTTGGAAGAGATTCACCACCTATACGAGTTCTTCTGGGAGCTGATATACTTGGAAACCTTTTGACTGGCAGAATAGAGGTATTATCTTCAGGAGTATATTCAGTTGAGACCTTTGCTGGGTTGGACAATTTTAGTACTGGGAAAGAAAAGGGAAGTTGTTAATCTAGTCACATTGAGCATGCAAAATATGGACGTGCCTAAAATGTGGAATTTAGAAGTTTTGGGTATTACAGATCCCATAGAGAAGAAAAATGAAAGCCTTCTTGAAGAAGAAACTTTGGCCCATTTTAAGGAAACAATTACGATCTGTGAAGATCAAAGATATGAAGTGGCTTTACCATGGCTAGCTTAACATCCTGCTCAATATGATAAATACGAAGCAGCAGAATCCAGACTTCGTACAGCAACTAAGCGTTTGATAAACGAAAGTTACTTTGAAGCCTACGATAACGTATTTAAATAGTGGGAGTCAGAAGGTATTATAGAAGCTGTGCCAATAGATCAGCTTGCCAAGGAAGCCCATTACCTACTTCACAGAACCGTCACTAAGCCTTCAAGCAATACCACAAAGGTCCGCCCAGTTTTCGACGCTTCGTTCAAGAAACCGGGATTTGCCTCCTTGAATCAATACTTAAGTGTGGGCCCAAGTCTTATACATAAAATACTGCCTTTACTATTAAGATTCCGTTTTGGTGCCATAGGTGTAATTGCAGATATGAAACAGGCATTTCTACAGATACGTTTGAGAACTGAAGATAGAGATGTCCTTAGAATTTATGGTGAGAGAATGCTGAATGCTCGAAAATAAGAATTTATCGTCATTGTCCAGTAGTCTTCGGATTTTCCTCCAGCCCATTTATGTTGAATGCCGCTATAAGTTACCATCTAAAACGAGAAAAATTCCAGACAGAGCCTCAGGAAGACAATTGGTCATTTAAAAGAAAGATTCTACGGGGATAATTTGGTTACGAGTGTTAATGAAGTTATAAAATTGGAACAAATGAAATCGCAATCCATAGAAATAATGAAAGAAGGTGCATTTGAATTGCGCTGTTGGGCTTCTAATGACTCTAAAGAAGATCAAGCTATACAAATGGTACTTGGCCTGAGTTGGGATGTAGTCAGCAACGAACTTTCTTGCAAATTACCATCTAATTTAGATTGTACCCAAGAAAGGCCAGTTACAAAAAAGGTACTGTTATCTGTGATCAATAGTGTATACGATCCGATTGGCTTTACGGCTCCAGCTTTATTGTTACCAAAGTTGCTTATGCAAGAAGCTTGGAGAGGAAAAATAGGCTGGGACGAGGTGTTGCCTCTAGAACTTGGACATAAGTATATACTTTGGGAGAAAACCATGCATCTCATGTCTAAATGTACAATACCTCGAAGATTTTTTGCTGAGAATTACGATGACTTCCCACTGCATATCTTCACAGATGCTTCTGCCTATGCTTACGCTACATGTGCCTTTCTGCGATGTGAATTCAAAGAACAAGTTACGGTCAAACTCATAGCAGCTAAAGCTCGACTTGCTCCAATGAAAAAATCCACAATCCCACGACTTGAATTGTTGGGAGCAGATCTGGGTGCTCGATTAGTAGAAACTGTACATTCTATCCTACGAACTGCTTCTAAAACATACTTTTGGTCCGATTCAATTGTGGTTTTAAGCTGGATTAAGAAAAAAGAGCCATGGAACACATTCGTTGGAAATCAAGTGAAGGAAATCAGGGATTTGACCAATATAGATGACTGGAGACATGTTCCTGGAGAAGTCAACCCTGCTGATCTAGCTACCCGATGCTGTGATTGGTCGGATCTCCTGAAAAGCAAATGGTGGGAGGGTCCCGGCTGGCTGTATAGCGATGAAGAATCTTGGCCATGTTCTGAGGTATCAGAGACTCCGGATGAAGCATTTCTAGAGCGGCGTAAGACAGTTGTGACAAATTTAGCCACAGGAAACGAAGTTAGATTTGGAGACAGATTCCTGTACTTTTCGAGCTATAAAAAAGTTCTCCGAATGACTGGTTATGTTCTTAGATTCTGCAACAATATTAAGAGAAACTCACCTTAGTTAATTAACTTTCATGTGAAGAGATTAAAAAGGCAGAGGAGACTCTAAATAAAAATCATACAGTCAGAATGGCCCTCTGAAATACGTGAGAAGCATAAGGATACGATACAGTTTTTTGAGGAAAATGGCATCCTGAAAGTTCAAACAAGACTGATTCTCAGCCAAGATCCAGAGGACTTTACGCATCCTACAGTTTTGCCAGACCATCCTCTTCTAGAAAGACTGGTTTTGTATACTCATAGATCCTTAATGCATGCTGGAGTGTTAACGACCTTAGCACAATTAAGAGAAAAATTCTGGGTTCCCAAGGGTCGGAGAGTTGTAAGAGCAATTTTACAACAATGTATAAAATGCAAAAGGCTGACAGCTGGCAAAGTTAACCCAGATTCAGCTCCTTTACCTTCCGACAGAATACACAGAGTTGCAGCCTTTCAAACAACTGGCGCAGATCTGGTCGGTCCTCTTTCCTTACGTGGTGGAAGCAAAGCGTGGGTAGTTCTATTCACTTGTGCAGTGTATCGAGCAGTCCATCTCTGGAACTAGTCTCATCTCTCTCCACCGAATCGTTTATGCAAACTTTGAGAAGATTCTGGGCAAGAAGAGGAAGAGGTTCTACGCTATACACTGATAATGGTACGAAATTCCTAGGGACAGCAAATGCTTTGAAATCTTTGGAATGGGATTTCATTCAAGCTGAATGTTCTTTAATGAAAATAAAATGGTTGTTTAGCCCTCTTTCCGCCCCAGGGTACGGTGAATTTTGGAAAAGGATGGTTCGCAGTATAAAAGAACTCTTCCGAAAATGTTTGGGAAAAGCATGCGTAACATATGAAGAGATGTTGACTTTACTCTACGATTGTGAGGCTACAATAAATGGGCGACCCTTGACATATTTGTCAGACGATCCGAAGGAGTTAAAATCTCTTACACCTGCTCATTTCATCCAAGACATTAAAGAAAGAGAAACATTTGATTTGGATCTGATTGATTCTCAGCATATATATTGAAACGAGTGCGTTATCTTCCCACCTTACGATCAAATTTACGCAAACGTTTCTACAAAGAATACCTCGGAGAGTTAGTAAGAAGTCCCAAAATAGCTTCAAGAAGAAAGATGATTTCTCCGGGAGAAATCGTCATAGTTGAATCAAAGAACCCAAACCGAATGAATTGGCCTTTGGCTCAAGTGATCGAATTATTTCCAGGCAAGGACGGCGTGGAGCGTGTGGCCAAATTACGACTAGCCAGTGGCGAGATCATACGACCGCTTCAACGAATTTATCCTTTCGAGCTCAGTGCTAGTGACCATCTCACCGAGGACCACCAAGGAACTGATATAGCTGCGCAAATCCCGGACCCTACTGCTGCTGATGTTCTGGAGGAAGGAAAGAAATCTCAATGTGGCCGTCCGTTAATTCCTGTTAAAAGACTGAACTGTTAATAATTTTACTTTTTTAATGTCATATATAAGACTTTAAGTTTGTAATATAAATGTGTAGTAATTTGTTAATGTTTTGTATTGCTTTAAAGTGATTGTATGCAATACAAAAGGTGGGAGAATGTTGCTACTCATGTTATATTTCGCCCTTTCTGTTGTCTTTTCTATTTATGTAACTTGTTATTGAGCTAGCGGAATTGGCAACGGAGGAAGAATTAGAAAAAAAGCAGAATTTGATCTATGTTTACGTTTTTTTATATAGTTCCCCGTACATAATGTAAATAAAATAGTATATAGATAAAAGATCGTCTTCAGTCATAATACTCGCTATTTCTCATTAAAAAAATAATTGCCCTCATAAATTAGTGCTTACAAACATAGTCATTATTCGCATAACAAAAGATGCATTTTAGGATAAAGATCTACTGATAAATGCGAGAATGTATAAGAATCTAAAATTTCAACTTCCATAAATTTTTGCTTCAACGAAGAATCACATTGGATTTCAATTAATTTATTTGTAAGCTTTCACCAACAATTTCCATATCAATAGATAAAGTAAAAGTGCGAAATTAAAACTCACAGCTCTTAAAATTAAAATGAATAATATTCCGTTTAAAACAATTTAATTTTGTGAGCGTATTCAGTAAATGTTAATTTATGGAATTTAATCAACAGGTATCGACAGCTTTCAAAGTGAGACAAATTTTCTTTTTCTATTTATTTTCGCCACATTAATAATATTTAATATTATCAAATATAGTTGTAACAACATAATTTTTGCCTTAAAGATTAAAATTAAATTGATTAAGATGGCTTGTATTATCAACTGAGAAAGCTAGGTCTTCTATTCATCTTTTAATTCATCACATGCATAATATTTTTATTTCCAAGAAAATTATAATTTTGTCCAGCAATTTGAAGAACCATTTTAACACTTTATGATTTGAAAGCCATTGAGTTTCCATATAATATAGTTGATCATTGAATTCATTCTCTATATCTTCGAGAAACGAAGCTAATTTAGGATGATTAAGTCTATGTTCTTGAATATAATTTACAAATTTGGCGACTATTTTTAAAACATGTCATATGTTTAAGACTTAGGAGCATAGTATCTGCTGGTGTATAATGCGATGAAAATGCTCAAAATTATTATTGCCGTGCTATTTGCATGTTTCTTTTAATCTTGCAGCAACTCCTTTAGTAATATTGATCATGGTAGGCACACCATCAAGCAAGGCAAACCAACTTTTCCACATTGGTAATTTATATTTCTTCAAAACATCTATAAGGACATTAAAAATACCAGCTCCAGATGTTGTATTTTGAATATGAATGATTTCCAAAAGTTCTTCACTTATTTTTAAATCAATATCTCATCCGTGAAAAAAAGTGACTTACTGAGCGAAATTTCGAATATCTGTACTTTCATCAATATTGCAATAAAGAAGCTTGAAATATTGAATTATGCTGATTTCTCAAATTCTCGGCTATTTCATCAACTCTGTTACCAACAATATTTCGACATACATTTTTAATGGAGTAATACTCCCATTGTTTTAAATAAACCTTAACTAATAAATTCCCTTTCAGTAAATGATTTTGATATGCTTGCGAGATTAAATATAATATATAAAAATTTTACAGTACCTGCATAGTCTTCAACAAATTTAATGAGTGTTATTTATTGTTTTTGAAGCATTAATCTCAATTCGGACAATTTGTCTTCACAAAGTTTTGCTATGTATTGGTCATAGTTTGCTTCATGAATTGTGTCATGGTGCCTTTTAAAAATATATTCCATAGCAATTGAAATAAATTTTAGATATCTAGCATATTTGAATCTTATTTTGAACACAAAAAATGTAACAGTTGCCATTTTCTTGAAAATTATGGCGTTCCTTTTGAATTGATCTTTCATTACTCATTGTTGAAATTTGATTGTGCATTCATTCACAAACGATTAAGTATACACTGCCCTCTTTATCTTAACCGTCCTGAATATATTTTTTTAAACTTTAAAAAATATCTCTGATTGCCTTTTGCTGATTGGACACTCCAAGCAAAAAAGGAAGAAGAGAAATAAATCGCGCACGCGAAGAATCGTGTACCATCCATAGTAAAGAATATGCATAGTGTATTTTAGAATTTAATAAAAAAGTAATTTGTTATAGAAAAATCACATGAAAGCGTTTAATAAAATATAAAAAAAAAATATTTTTAATCTTAAAACCATTTCTATTATCAAAAAGGATTTCTTTTAAAACAAGAACAGGTAACAGGCAAATATATTGTAGATTTATATATATATGTGGGAATCCAACTGAAATCTTCCAAAAGATAGGATTCTTCAGATAGCGGGTTTTTTATGGCGTGGTGTCTAGGGGTTTTTAGGGTGTATTAGTTAATTTTGAAATAAAATAAACAACATAGTTTAAGAAAGAAACTGGTTGAAAACTAAATAATTTGTTATGAATTATAGGAGAGTATTTACATGGGGAATATTTCAAGAGAATAGGAAAGTTGGATAAGCATATTTCGGAAGAATAGGAAAGTTAGATCACATTACTTTAAGGGCGTCAATTGAGATTAAATAGAACTCATTATGGTGCTTTTAAGACATACCGCCTGGCTCGGACGAACGGTAGAACTCATTATGGTGTGACATCTCTCGCGTTCTTCTTCTAACATAACCCCTACGTCCTTTGACGGCCACGATTAATGGAAAAACTTTTCCAACCCAAATCCAAGAAGTAAAACGAAGCATAGATGCAAATAAGATAACTTTTAAAAGGATAAAAAGTTTAGTGAGCAAAAATGGCAATTTAGAGAAAGCTCAGTTCGAAATGATAGAGTGTGGATCGACGGTTTAGAATCAAGACGCCCACCTCGCTAATCTATACAAAGTACATACCATTGTACTACCCTAGGAGAAAGATTTGGATTAGCCTGGACATTGAGTATTAAACCAAGGTAGGGAGAATATATTCTGAACGCTAGTATATTATTGAAACGAGATTAGGCGGATCTAATATATTTATATTGATAAGTGATCTAATTGCGCGATCTGAGTTAGTTAAAACTGCGTACTTTGGTTTATTCTCACTTAATATAAGTTTGTTCAATATCTAAGTAATTTAAGTTAAATTCTTAATAAAAGTCATATTAAGAATTATAGAATGTCTCATGTCATTCCGAGATAATCCCACACCTCTAACTTACGCGGAAACCCCAAGTCATAGCTATCGAAAGATGGCTATGTCGCAATGGCGCCCGAATCCTTTTTATAATTCTGGGTTAGGTAATGCAGGAGGGTTTGGTATTTTACCAGAAATATGCTTTTCCGGGTCTGAGAACGTGAACGAATTTCTCGAGGCCATAGATAATCAAATACAGTTACTTGAAATCCCAAGTAACTTGGCATGTGCTTATTTGAAAAGTCATCTCAGCGGAAGGGCTCAGGATTGGTACTCAATATTTGGATCGGTGCTAGTGCAAGATACAGCCACGGATTTCGCGCAGCTAAAGGCAGAATTAGCGAAAGCTTTCCCCGCAATCAAAAATAAGAAAGAATTGGAGGCGAGGTTTTTCGCGTCCCAGCAGGGAAGAAATCAGGAACCAACAGATTTTGTTTACGATTTGCTAAAAATACATAAGAGTTTAGAGCTAAGGATGTCGCAGGCGGAATTGGTTGATCACATTTTTGTTAGACTCGAACCACAAGTCCAGGACTATGTGGAAGTTCGCAATCCGCAGAACACGGTACAACTTTTAGAAATATTAACTAAATTTGAAGAGAGGTATTCTTACAAATTAAAAAAGGGGTTCGCAGAATAGTGATAATGTGGAAAAACGGAGTCAAAACGCGCATAGGATGCCTAATTTTGATGCTAGTCGAAGAAACTGGAGAAATTCTGAGGTTGGGCGTAGACCAAATAATGGCAGAAATGATTCTAGAGGTACTTATGAGAATAGCCGTCAAAGTAATAGGTGGTTCGAGAGGAGGAATAGATTTCAGAACGATGATCGGAGATTCAACGAAAGGGGATACCAATTTCTAAAAGAAGATCGAAATGATAATTTCAATAGAGAGGACCACAGAAATAGGGGTTCGAGTGAGAATTTTAGTCGAGGCGATAGGATGCAAAGTGGACGATTGAATGTTTTGAAAGTTAATGAAGTTCAAAATAATCAAAAGAAATCGGCAGTGGATATACCAATTAAACTAATTAAAACTAATTAACTAATTAAACATTAACTAATTAAACTAATTAACTAATTAACTAATTAAACATCAATTAATTAAACTAATTAACTGATTAAACTAATTAATAAATTAAACTAATTAACTAATTAAACTAATTAATTAATTGATCACAGCACAGGGATCGAAATGCCAAAATATAGGAATTGTAGAATTGATTATTCAGATCCTAGAATTTGAAAGACCTTGGTCGTTCCATGTGTTGATGGATTTGGAATACCCATGTATTCTTGTGGTGTTGATTTTATAAGTGGATCAAGGATCGTTTTAGACTTTTATCGAAAATCGTTGAAAATTCCCGATTCTCAGATAAATAGGGTGGTTGAATCAGTTGAAGAGGAAAATGTTGAAATAGATTTGTCTAAGACAAAATTGGAGGATAAACAAAAACAGGAATTACAAAATTTGTTTAGTAGTTTTAAAGGATTATTCTCAGACAAACCAGGTCTTACTCAAGTTTTATACCATGAAATTGACACGGGAGATAATCCACCAGTAGTTTCCAGGCCATAGAGATATGACCGGCAGATACAAGCGATAATTGGTTTTCATATACAAAAAATGTTACGAGAAGAAACGATTGTTCCAATTCAATCCCCGTACGCGTCGCCGGTTGTGTTATGCAAGAAAAATAATGGGTTACCACCGGATAATCCAGAAGCATATAGATTTGCGGTAGACTATAGGAAGCTAAATTCGATCACAAAGTATCCGCGATACCCTTTACCGTTAATAGATGATTTAATAACGAACATCCCCTATACGACAATAATGTTATCTCTTGATCTAAGAAGTGGGTACTTTCAAATGGCAGTAAACTTCAGTGATATTGTTAAGACCGCATTCGTAGTAAAAAGTGGCACTTATGCTTTCCGGCAGATGCCATTCGGCTTATTAGGGGTAGCTCCCAATTTTCAAAAGGCAATTGACCTAATCCTAAAACCGCTGATAGGGAAGTTTGTGAGTGTTTGTGACACGTTATTATTACGTCTCCATCATTCACTCACCATGTTGAGCATTTAAGGATGGTTTTTTCGTTGTTGCAAGATTCAGAATTGACATTAAATAAAGATAAATGTAAATTTAGGTGCGATGAATTGAGGTATTTAGGATTAATTATTAGTAAAAAAGGAATCAAAACGGATGAGACAAAGGTTCTAGCCATACTAGAGATGAAACCACCCCGTAACTCAAAGGAGGTGTCCAATTTTTTGGGTATGTCCCAGTGGTACGCGAAATTTATTAAAAATTATGCTGATCTTTGTGAGCCCCTTTATAATCTTAAACGAAAATTAAAAAAATTCGTCTGGTCTACTGATGCGCAGAAGGCATTCGACGCGGTCAAGGCGGCCATAACAAAGGCACCAGTCTTAAAATTGCCGAACATTCAAAACCCCTTCGAACTATTTACAGATGCCAGTTCAATCGGTTTGGGAACAGTGCTTAATCAGGAAAAAGACCCGTTACATTTGCTTCACGTACTCTGAACAACGCAGAGAGGAATTATACGGTAATCGAAAGAGGATGTCTGGCAGAAGTATGGGCGTTGAACAAATTCCGAACATACTTAGGAGCGATGCCAATTAAAGTTATTACAGATCACGCTGCCTTAACACGTCGAACGCATGGAAAAAATTTGTCGAGTAGGATGATCAGATGGGCACTCAAATTAGCGGAATTTAATATAGAATGGGAACATAGACCTGGAATTCAAAATGCGTTGGCGGATATATTATCGAGAAACCCTGTCGAAAGTATAATAGGAGAAAAAGTTAATTGTGCAATAATCAGAGATTTAGTACTTACTTCGCGGGAACAGTTAATAACAGAGCAAAAGAATGTCCCAGAATTAGGTCATATCTATAGATATTTAGAAAACCCCGAAGATAACTCTGTTAATGCGACGATATGTGAGAATTCGTCCCACGACTTCCGTCTTATTGAAGGCTTGTTGTTTTCTGCGAAACACGCAACGTCGTTAGGTGAAATGCGTGTATACATTCCAAAGTCTTTAAGAAACAGCATCCTATGTGAATTTCACGACAAGCCAATCGCGGGACATCTCGGTAGATTTAAAACTTATCATAAAATTCGGGACATTGTTATTTGCCGTATATGAGAAAATTTATTGATCAATATGTCTCTACATGCCATATGTGACAAGTTAATAATTATAAAAACGCGTTACCAGCTAGTCGATTAAATCCGATTGCATCAAGTTATCCAAATGAGATAGTTACGTTAGATTTGTTAGGCCCGTATCCTATATCGAGAGTAAGACGTAATCGATATGTTTTAGTAATTACTGATCATTTCAGCAAATGGGCTGAAATTATACCTCTTAAAAAGGCCTCGGCTCGTATAATAGCGGATACTTTTTTTGATAATTTTATATCGCGTTTTGGAGCTCCAATAAAATTAATAAGTGATAACGGTCCCCAATTTATATCCGAAATTTTTGAACATTTAAGTGAAAGATTAGGCATAAGGCATGTGAAGACTGTTTCATATAGACCACAAGCAAATAGGACTGAAAGAGTCAATCGAGATATAGTGCAAATGATTGCAAATTTGTTAATGATCAACACGATACTTGGGACCAATTCTTACGTGAGATTGCTTTCGCTATTCGTACGGCAGTGAATGTAATAACGGGAAAAACCCCTGCGGAATTATTTTTGAGTCGAAAGTTGATTACCCCATTTCAAAAATTAGTAATGATTTCAGACGG
>BMAV01023963.1:0-10144 GCA_019973955.1 Trichonephila inaurata madagascariensis | reverse complement strand
TTGTTGTACTGCATGTATATTCATTACAATGTATTAAATGAAACCATTTAATATTTTCAAGGTAATTCATTAACATAAGACAAGAAGAAAGAAAATAGAACAAAGCTAAATATAATAATCATAATGATACTATGCACAACATTATAATATTTCTGTGCGTAGTAGATAAGTATGTTTTTGTTAGTGCACTGTAACTAAAATATTCTGTTAGCAACATTTTTACCAGTTTAGATACTGAGATTTTCAACTTTTAAGATTGAGGAATATTAATCGGTTTGTAGAGAGAGAAAGAATAAACCTCATATTTACTGAGTATTTTAATTATTATGTATTTCCGAAGAATTTATAGAAAAACAGCCATCAATATATTCTTTTTCACCAAAACTATTACTTGAAATCTTATAAAAATAACAACTTATGGATTTTGTATATAATTTAAGATCCTGCTCTCGAAAATTTAAAAAAAACAAACAAATTTATTTAAACAAAGCGAAAGAGAAAGTAAACTGTTACATAAAAGAAAGAAAGAAGTTAAATCTCATTAAAATCTTTAAGTAAATAAAAATATACTGTAAGTTTTTGTTTTCAAAATATTTTTTAAACAAATCGATTTTAAGAAAATTTCTCCCGTAATTCGTATTATTTTCAGGGATAATATATTTGAGTAGATATATAATTAAAGAGGGTTGTTATATATTTAAAGAGAATACACAATAATGGTGAATATTTTGCCCAAAATATATAGTGATCATTCTTGAAAAATCAATAAACAGTTATTAGTAATGCTTTAAATTATAAACTTCCTTAAACTCTTTGCAGTATATTGTTGATTGTAATTTCGTAAAAGATATTTAAAGCAAGATCATTATGTTTTTTTTTAAAAAAATTAATTTTGTTATGTTTTAGAAGTAAAACGTTTCAAATTAAAATATTGCTTCTGTTTTATATCAACATTAGTTGAAAAATTTTTACTTTCGAAATGTAATAAAATTGGTAAAAATAATCTTTTTGATTTTATTTTAATTATCTTTATATACATTTTACTTTGTTTTTCTAAAACTTTAAAAAATATAAATAATAAAATAATCCCCCCTCCCAGTACAGTACTTCCCAATCTTTTTGTCACCTCGAATCAGTCAAGTTGATAATATTCCCTCTGAGAAAAGGGGTTAATTCATTTTTTATTTTTTTAGATTTTTTTTGATTAAATAATTTTAATTTAATTGTATTCTTTTCCCAAATATAAAACATTCCCCAGAACAAAATGGTTACACCAAAAATGGATTTTAAAAAGGGGATTAGCAGTGATTTCCATGGAAAGTTCCGCACAAACCTAAAAAAGAAATACCCCCCGCAAATAAAATGAATATTTCCCCGGGCTCCCCGGTAAAATTTTTGACCCCGCCCGGGGCACCGGTCCGCTGCCGGGAGGTTGGGGACCGCTTTTTAGTGAAAAACGTACATGCAAAAAAAAATCATTTTTTATAATATTCAAAAAAAATTTGGGAGATTTATATTTATTTCAAAAAAAAATTTTTAAAAAATCATCTTTAATTTTTTTTTGTGTTTTTTGCTTTTTGTTTTCTTTTTTGTTCTTTGATTGTACTCATGCGTATTACTGAAAAAAAAAAATTTAAAAAACAAATAGGACTGATTTTGGGATATTGAAAAAGGAAAATAGAATTTTTGTTTCAGAAAAAACGTAAAAAAATTGAAGCCAATGTTCAATTTGAAGTAAAATAAAGCTCCTTTTGCATTTAACTTAACTAAGGGCCCATAACGGGCCCAACTCATTTTAAAGGGGCCCTTTGGGACCTTAGGAGCATGAGCAGATTTTCAGCAGATGTTTTGGGTAAAACCCCCCAGAGTTCAGTTCCCAACCCTTAGTACTAAATTTTTATAAACCCCTAAAGGGGGATAAAAAGGGGTTTGAGTCAACCATGCCCACCCCGGGGTTTGAACCTGGGACCTGGGGGAAGGGCCGCGATGCACAAACCCATTCGCCACTGGCGTTTGTATAACAATTGCAATTTTCTTTAAACAAAAATTTGTATTAAATCAGCTGTTTTTAAAAACAATATTTTTTCCCTGATTCACCAAAAATTTTTTTATTTTAAAGAAGAAAAATTAAACCAAACAAATCTTAAAAGTTTTTTAAAAATTTTGTATTAATTTAAATTAGGGAAAAAAAAATAATAATAAAAAGAGATTGCAGGCTTTAATTGCGGGTTTGAAACAAAAACCCTTGATTTTTCTTTTAAAAAAAAACGCTTATCTTTTATAATTCAGTTCCAAAGGTTATTTAATCTTTTATATTTTTTTTATATTTTTAAATTAAAAAAAAAATTCCCTGCTACCTGTAGGCCCAATAATACATAAAACCGGGGGGTTTAAAATTTTCCAATAAATTTAAAAAAACTTTACTTAAATTTAAACAATGAAAACAGTTTAATGAATTTAAAAATTTTTTTAATCTACAAATTAATTTTTTTTTATAAAAAAATTTTTTAAAATATCCAAAATTTAAAGAGAAAATTTTTAAAAATTTTTAAAAAAATTTTTAAAACTTCCTTTACTAAAAAATTTCCGTTCTTTAAATTTTTTTAAAACCCAAAAAGATTTTTGAAAAAAGGGGGTTTCCAAACTTTTTTAAACCCTTAAAAATTTTTAAATTATTAGCCTTTAAAATTAAAGGGGTTTCCCCCCAAAACCCTTTAAAATCAATTTCCTCTAAATAATCTTCCCCAAAAAATATGAGGGGCCTAAATTTTAATGGGGGCACATTTTCAAACAGAAAAATATCCCCAAATTTTCTTGAAAATTTGCAACATTAAAATTTTTTTTTCTGAGAATTTGGTAGACTCCTGTTTGACAAGTATAACACAAAGGCTTAAAAACGTAAGTTCTATTTAATAGGGGTAGGAATTTTCCCCAAGAAAGAAGGATATGGCCCAAAGGGAATAAAAAAGGGAAAAAAGAAAAAAGAATGGAAGCAAATCAATAAATAAAAGAAAAAAATACAAGATTCCACTCAAACAGAGACGTTCAGGAATTAATATTATCCAATGAGGAAGTTTTGGGAAATTTTGATCATAGTATGTGATTTTTTCAAAATACAAATACATAAAAGCACACATACACCCCAAATACATATAGCACACATATATATATTATACCTTGCTAATACACTCATATGCACACATATACAACAAATACACGCACACACAAAATAAATTAAAATATTTTACAAACACACAAAAATTTAAAATGTAAATAATACGGGGGAAAACTAAAAGTGAATCACAAACGATGAAAAAGATTATTTGCTTTGAACAAAGGCGAAAAAAGGGGAGGACCGTTTATTTGTTTTTTTTGTAGGCAATTCATGGGGTGTGCGTTTTTCCCAAAAGGGGAAATTTAATAAAAAGCAAGTATATAAAGATGCTTGACATCCTAGATTTCGTTATTTGGAGAAGAACATTTTGGTCAGTAGGCGAAAAATTGGGAAAGCGTTTAAAAATAGGCTTTAAAGTTTCCTTGACCATTTAGGAACATAGTAAGTTTAAAATTGGGGTTGAAAGTGATTAGCCTTTTAAAACCCCTCTGAATAGAGAAAAAAATTTCCCCTTGGTGAAATGCGCATTATTTGATTTTGTTTATAAGTTATTCCACTCAGAAAATCATTCTTTCCCTTTAAAAATTTTTTTTATAATATGATTTAGGAATGCTCATGGGAAAATAAATCGTTTAAATTTTTTTCGCTTTTTTTCCCCTTTGGGAAGCACGTTCTTTTTCCATAGTTTCCCCCGAAATGATCTCAAAACCAAAAAAAAAGGAAAAAAACTTGTACTTTTTCGGGCAAAAAGGAAATAGAAATTAATTTGCTTTTAAACAATTATTGACTTTTGAGCACTAATGTTATTTAAGGTATATAAAGATATTAATAGTAAAATTTTTTTAAAAGTTTTTTATAAATATTTTTTTTCCTTTTTTTAAAACCGAAAAGGGATGTTTTATTTAGATTACGGGCCCGGGGAAACAATGCTAAGAAATTTTTAAAAACCAGAAAAAGAAAAATTCAGATAAAAAAATAAGGAGAAAGGAAAAAAATATACCCTTTCAAATAGAAAAACGAAGCTAGAATGTAACATTAATAATTCAGTTTTTGTTATATCCAAAAAAAAATATTTAAAAATTCGGGTTTTTTTTAACAGTAAGCTAAGACAGCCTTAAGCTAGTGGGCTGAACTTGTGTTCAATTTTTTACAAAAGTAAAACAAATTTTTCTTTTTAAAAAATTTTTTCCCCTTATTCCAAAAATAAAAAAAAATTTAATCCCACTCCCCCCAATAAACCCACCCCGAACCTAAATAATAGCCCAAAATGTAAAAACTTTAAATATCCCCGTTACTTTTAAAAAATTAAAACTGATCGATTTTTTGGGATATCAATAAAAACCCAAAAAGAAATTTTTTTTAGTTTAAAAAAATCACAACTAAGCCTTCTTACATCAACCAATCTCTCACGTTTATGCGAACGAGATATTTGGGCCTCTTCAAGAACTGTCACTTCTACTACTTCCGAGACATTTTTTTAAGCGAGCCTTACTTTTTCCACAAAAAGAGAACTAATAAATAAAAACTTCTATGAAAAGGAAATTTTAGGGGGCAAAAAAAAAAATCGAGGAAAGCAAATGACCAAAAAGGGCCCCACCTATTCTTGCCTCGATAATTTTCCTTGTATTTCGAACAAAACATGTTTTTCCCCTTGAAATGATGAACCAAGAACAAAACGGGAAATTTGGGGCCCCAGGGCCCCCTTTTTTTTACGTTTTTGGGTTTTACTTATGGGGCTGTTTTAAAATTGAGTATCGCTCAAAAATTTCCCAAAAACTTCATCCCGTTTGACAGCAGGCAATGAGGGTTTCTTTAAGGACTAAGAATTCTTCAAAAGGAAAAAATTTAAACTATCTTGATTTTAAAACGTCTTTGGGAATTTTTTTAAAGGGAACAAAAAAATTATTAAGTTTTTTTTGGGGGTTCGAAGATGAGGCTATCCTTTAAAACTTGCATGGAAAAAAAAGGTGTTTTTATCAGATATTGGAATTTGTTGAATGACAAAAACAATGATGGATGGTTTGAAAAAAATTTGGGAGTGGTAATAAACTATAAAAGTTTTAGATACAGGATGCTTACGCATTTCCCTATTGTTAAAAATAGAAACTAAACTGTTTCTCTAATTTTTGTTTCAATTTTTTGGGAAAAATATATAAACTTAAATTTAATATTTTAAAAATGTCACATTGATTCCCCATATAAGGTTTTTAAATTTTTGGGAACAACGATAAATTTAAAAAAAAAAATTAAAAAAAAACCCTGTTTGATTGAAATTTTCAAAATAAATGCGGTTTTATGGAAATAATTTTCCAAAATCTATGAAAAACATGGGAAAAATTAAAAATACCCCGTATTTTTTAAAACCCACACACACACACAATACATCTTTAAAAACTAATAATACTGTTTGAAACCAAAAAATATTTCATTTTTGGGAAATAATGGATCTCAACAATCGGTTTTCAGAATAAGGAAAGGGGAAAGGGAAAAAAAAGCTGATATTTTATTTTCAAACCAAATTCTATTAATAAAGGGTCGGTTTTTTCCCTTAGCCCATACAGGAGCATAAAGTTTTTAAAAATAAATATTATATGTAACTGTTTATTTTAGAATATTTAGAGGTAAAATAAATAAAAATCATAAAAAACATTTGACAGTACCTCCCCCCACCCCCCTCGAAAAAAAAATCCCCCTTTACGTAATTGTTTTTTTGGACCCGTTTTTTTTTTTGATATTCTGTATAAAAATGCAGATAAAAGGGTTTTAATTTAGCTCGACATCAATTTTAAAAAAGGGGAAACGTTTCCCCTTTAAACGTGAAAAAACAAATTGATTTTAAAATTTTCTTTTACCATCCTTTTTTATTTAGAACCAAAGATGTTATCTAAAATTGGAAAAAAGGGCCCAAATTTAAACTGGAATTTTCTGACACACACACAAAAAAAGATTCAAAATGGTTTTTGGGTACAGGAAAAAAAAAATCACAAGGCTATACAAATCAATGAAGATCCGTCCAGAATTTTTTTCAGACTAAAATATTTTTGGGTTTAGCTATAATTTTTCATTTTTAAAAAATTTGGAAAGGGATCTATCTATCTATCTATGCGACTAGGTGTATCTATTTTTCGCCAACCGCACGACGGGAGAATTTTCCCAATGTCCAAAAGATCGGGAATGATCCGAAGAATCCCTTTTTCCCTTTATATATACCAATATTGAAATTATTTTTAAAAAAATATTAATTAAAAAAACTTAAAACCCCCACAATCCTATTCCCCGTAAAAATTTTTTTTAAACCCGGGGCGAAAATTCCAATTTTTCGACGGTTTTTTTTTTCCCCACGTTTTTAAAAAAAATTTTTTTTAATTTTTTAAATTTTTTTGAAAAAATAATTACAGAATGGAAAAATCTTTTTTTCGCCAATTACGGGATAATTTATTTTACAAAATAATGATATTTTCTATTTTTCGATTTTTTTTTAAAAAGGGTCAAAAATTTAGTTTTTTTAAAATGATTTCTAAATCGTTCCTTTTATTTTTTTTTCGCGTTAATGAAATGATATTCTATAATAAAAAAGTTCATGTTTTTCTCTTTAGAATCAGTCATTTAAAAAAAAAATGACAAAAAAATTTTTTTTCGTTTTTTTTAAAAAAACCCCAAAAATTTTTTTTAAAACGTAATAACTTTTTCATTAAAAATAATTTCACGGGAAAATTTTTTTTTCCGGGGTAGAACAAAATTATCCGTAATCTGACAAAAATTGAAAAATTACTTAAAAAATTTCGGGTTTTTTTAAAAAAGGGGGCTTTTGTTTTTTCCCCCCCTTTCGAAAATATTTAAGCATTATTTTTTTTTTTTTTTGTTTAAAATTACCCGTTTTTTTTCAATCGAGGGATGGGGGGGTTTTAAGGCATTAACTTAAAAAAATTTAAACCCGAAAAAAATTAAAAAATTTTTGGAAGTCATTTTGAAAAAAAAGCATTAGGGAAATGCTGATTTTTTGGAAAGGGAAAAATTTAAAAAAGTAGAAAAAAGGGCCTTTTAAACGCCGGGCCTCAGCTAGTTCAGTATTAAAACCGGGAAATACAGGAATTTCTTTTGTCCCATTATTTTGCTTTAGCTTTATTTATTTTTTAAAAATCCTTTGGGGCCAGGGAGACCCGCCCCCCAAGAGGGGAAATCCATACACGGGAATTTTGTCGAGGCTCAGTGTCCCCAATTGGTTTTGGCTATGTGGTTGGTGTTGGTTGGTGTGGAGGGGTGTCAGTCAGGTGTCGTACTCGTCACTTCAAGAGGTGTGTCCATCCCCTTTTTAGTCATCGTATTAACTTAAATCCAACTGTTAATATAACTCTTCTCTCACTCATATTTATTTTCTAAATCTATTCCGGGTACTTTGAAGTCTATTTTACCTAAAATATTTCTAAATTTTTTCAAAGAATTATATGATCTTGAATGCAGCTCTATATATCACAAAATTTAACGAATACTTTGTGTAACTCCTCCAATTCTCCAGAAAACATTTAAAAGAAACCCAAAAACGTATACATGACCACTGATCTTGGATACAAGCTCCTTAAATAACTTTTCCCTTAACTACAAAAACCTTTAAAATAAAAGGATACCCCCGCCCCACACGCACAATAAGTGCCCAGGGAATGTGGTCCGCCGAAAGTCACCCCCCGTTGGGAAATTTTATAGCACATCATTGTCTTGCCTCTCTCCGATAACAGAAACTATCCTAAAATGGCATTGGAGACGGGAGGTGAATTATATCCCCCTTTGTGAGACCCAAACGAGAAAAAAGGAGACCTAATAATGGAGGTGAAAAGTGCCCTAAGTGCAAGAGCTCTTCTTATTGGTGATAAATGTGATTCTCTTTATCGGCAAGCTATCGCGCGTAGTTGACAGCGTCAACAGGTTGGTGGAGGTGAAGAAATCGTAAGGAAAATACTTCGGGTTATAGAACAAGATACTCGAAAGAATGTAGGAAAAAAAATAATTGTGTGCCTTTTTATGTAGCTAAGTATACTCAAGCTCGATTGATGAAATCAGAACAATAGAAAAAATAAAGTAGATTTTCAGATGCAGAAGTTTAAGTTCAGTTTTCAACCGATGTGTTCTAAGCTTTAAATATTAAAACAATCATTTTTAAATTAGTAGTCGGATGCATGATATACAATTGAATAAATTTCTGCTGCCTGTCTTCAAATTTTTTAGCTTTATTTTCTTTGTATACTTCTAAATTTTTGTTTTGATGCAAATTTGTGTGTGTTTTAAAAAAGAGATTATATTAAATGTTTGAGCTATGGATTTCAGTTTCAAATTTGGTAAAAATGCTGTCAATTTGATCAATCAATTTGGTCAAAGCTGTAATCAATTTATCACATACATGTAATATATTATTATATATATTCATAATTATAAAATTATCTAAAGTTGTAATCTTCTCGTAAGATTATGTGCTTTTTTTACTGATCATTAAAGTCGCTTTGAAGTTTTAATATGCTCTTTATAACTTATAATCGTATTGCTTTTAATTTCAAAATGCCTTAAAAATTTAGAAAAATTAGTTCTGATAAATAATTTAGAAATATTCTGATATTATTTCAGAAAGAAATATTTAGATCCAAACTTAAAAGACTATATAGTTTAATTGGATGGGAAGAAAAAAAAATGACTTCCATAATGATTTATAATTCAACATCAATGTTTTTAACTTGAGGGTTCCGTGTGTTTGGAATGAAATTATTATCAAGTATCAACTAAATGAAAACAAAAAATTATTAAACCACTTTTATTTATGAAGGAAAAGAAATTAAGTGTTACTTTTTAAAATTCCAGAATGGAATAGAAAAATTACTAACAAGAATATAATTGTAAGAGTTTGGTAAATATTTGAATGGAAACATCGATCTCTAACGGGGGGAAAATATTCTTCATTTTATCGAATTACCACTTCCTTTTAAACTATCGCTAAAAAGTATTTTAGTGATTTCCTTGGATTTTAATACCTTACGTTTTGAAGTCGATATTTTCTGGGAAAACCTAACAAATCTGTTTCAAAAAACCCTTATTCAATTCTATGATCTGTAACATTAAAATGAATGCAAATGAATTTTAATAAGTCTTGCATCAATAAAATGGCACTTTTTTTTACTTTTAATTACATAACATTTTAAACCTTTGCAGCATACTTCGAAAGTAATGACTATATAATTTTAATTCCCAATTTTATAAAACAATCTTAATTATATAAGGAGATTTCAAAATGAAATACTTATAAATAGATAGCTATAAGCTTTTTTTTTCCTCATTTAACAATGGGAAAAAAATAAAAGAGTTACAGTTACAATTAATAAGTTTTTGAGGGATGAAGAGCAATAAAGTCTATTATATATATCTCCTTGAAAATTATTCTTCTAATTTAATAAACATCAAAATATTTCATATTCTGCAAGAAAAGCAACAAAACTTGGAACACTTATTAACTACTGCACAATCTAAAAGTTCTCTGAAAGTTACGTTTGGATCTATCTTAAGTATATATATATTTCAGAGATAGCTTCTATATGTTTCTTATTTATTCCAGGCTAAGAGAATATGCTCCAAATAATTTTTACAGGTGCAGATAATTGGGTTATTTTGCAATTGAAACCTGTGTGAAAGTCCTGGAGTTATGATCCCTCCGCTGAGGATTCGAATGTCTAAAATATCTTTTCTGTTTTAGTCCAATTTGACATCACATCTAAGGAGGAGTGTACCTTAAAAATTGTAAATCTGACGTCTCACATTGCAGATAATTTGATGAATTTACTCAGATTTATCATCAAACCCTTTTTGAACTCGCTTGGTGTATGTTTTCCATTGTCTATAATTCATTAAAGAAATAATGTTACGTAGATATAAATTAACATTAAAACTCTCTTGGAAGGAATAAATCTTTTCTTCTTGCTTAAATTTGGTTTTTTACTTAATTTTTTATTTTAATGGGAATTTTTGATTAGTCCAATTGAAAGGAAACGTATA
>BMAV01023962.1:0-27334 GCA_019973955.1 Trichonephila inaurata madagascariensis | reverse complement strand
GAAAAGCTTTCAAAAATAAAAAGAAACTTCCAGCGTGCGTAAGACTTTTATTTTAGCGATGAATATTTCCTTAATAAGATTAATAACTATATCTCTTGGATTACAAAACAACATATTTATGTTTAAAATCGAATACGTTTTGATTGACATGAGTTTTCAAAAGCGTATTAAAATATACTTAAGTTCAAAAACATTTGATAAATCTGATCGTTTTACAGGTTAAGAGTATTATTTAATAAGTTTAATAGCAATTTAGCAAAAATAATTTAAGAATAATCAGAATACTTAAAAATATATATGAAGTTTAGTAAATAACGAAAAATGTTTTAGGTTGCAAATTTAAGCAAATATCTATCCTCTTATTTAATTGTGTTAAAATTTGATGAATGTTTAGTTAAAAATAATATTTTTTTAAATCTACTTGGTATATTGCCTCGGTATACTAGTAAGTAAAGGTGCATGTTAAGAAAACAGATAAAATAATTTCCGTGCTCCACAAATATCCCACGTGATTTACAGAAGTGAAACAAACAATATAATAAAGAAAGGAAAAGACAAATAACAAACAAAACAAAAGTTACAAAATAAAATCAATTAAGTTATAAATAGATGTGGACTTGGCTTTATTAGAAACACTTGGGAAAAAATTAGAAGGTCATTTGATTTTAAGAGCTTTCAGTTTGAATTTCAGAATTTGTTCTTTCTTTGGCCTTGAACAAATACAGGAAAGATGTTTGGCACTTTTCTCATAATCATCACGACTGTCATAAAGTGTAAGAGGGCACGGGTTGAACTTCTAAGATACACTATAAAACTACCACATAGCCAGAAAGAAACTGGATGCTATTAAAATTTATAAGAAAAAGATTTAATGGCATTTCTATGGAATGGTCGAGAAAACTTCTTTTCCAATTAGGAATAAGCTGAATGAGTGTGCAAATTGTTCCAGAAAGTGACACATTTTCTTCATTTTTTCAGTTATACTCCAAAATATATTCATGAATATTAATTAAGAAATCAATACCACACTTAATTACAGACTTAACCAAGAAATCGGCTCCTTCATTTACGAAATTTTCAGCAGAGTTATGGAAAAAAACAAAGGACACGATATATTTATATCCTTAAGAATAGGCAAAAGATATTTTAAGAACTTTAAAATTCTTTTGAGCTTCAACAACCACATAATTGTAAGACAAAATATTTTCAGAGCTTATAAGGAAAAATAAGAATCCGAACATATCAAATGTTTCGAAATGATTTAATGCTGCATGATCCATTTGATAGAATGGTTAATATTTAAGAGTTTGGCAATAAAAAACAATAGGTGAATTAATAATTTTAAATAGATGGTGTCTAACTAAAATGTCCAATTTCATTAAGATTATGAAAAATAACAGATGAAAGAATCAACACGCGGTTGCTTCTATCGGCAAAACAATCAGATCAATCTTTTTGCGGTAAATGGTTGTGTGGATTGCACTCTCCTCTAAAGGATGTTTTTTTTTTTTAAATGGAGCTGTGACTTGGTATTTTGCCATTGCAAACCTAGTACATTCCGGGGAGATCACACTCACACCTTTATTTTTTCTCTTTAGTGTGGCTTCATATAGGCGGATACTAATTGCCGCAATGTAATTTTGACCCCCAGAGGGAGGCACCTGATCTCTGACGATACGAAATCGCATGAAGAATTTAATATTGCCCAGAGCACACAAGCTAAATAGGCCCTCTAGGGATCCTCAATATGCCATATAATCATACGACATGGACGCTGTTAATTCTCTACATCGTGAAAATCCACCGACTTACCCAGGGTAGAAATCCGTAAATTTGAGTGTGCGAGGCCAGCAACAAACCAACTACTCCACCAAGCTGTGAAGGATATGGAAAATCTGAAAGAGACACTAAGCAGACATAATTTAGCATATCTGATGCAGAGAGCTTACGTTTGAAAAAAATATTTTGGAGAATAATCCAAAAACTACAAGATCTTATTCCTAATAAACTGTAAGATAATTACAGATGACACTCGACAGATTCGCTTTGGATACATTGAAGAATCTTAAAGCACATATCGTCAGGAAAGGTCCCCAGACTATAGAGTTTATATGTAATGAATGGCGCAATATCTTGCTTGTAGATAAGAGCATGAACATTGGAATTAATACTCTAAGTTTTACGAGCAATACTACTTAATCTTTGTTGTAATTTAATAATTTTTTTAAAATTGAGCTATGTACTTTTTCAAAAGAGTTTATTAGCAAGAACAAACATTAAATACATAATTTTCTAACTGAAGCTAAAAGTTTACTATCTAAGAATAAAGTACAAAAAGATACAACGTTCGGTTTTTTAATAATCATTACAGTACAGAATGTTACTGGATTAAATTCCTATTTAGAGTTTTTTTACCAATCAGACGCGAGATTCCAGTAATCTTGAGCATGGAAAAAAATAATAGACAGATCCTTGTCCTGAACGTAGAGAAGAATATCGCCAGCGAAAGTGATAATTCCACCCGTAGGAAAGTTGGAGTTTCGAAATAAGATCATTCAGAACATATTCAAAAAAAATTGAACATTGGGGACACACACTCAGTCCATTTCAAAATAATGTACTACATAAATGAAGCCTAACTTCAACTTGGTAGTTCTGATTCTCAAAAAATCCAAAAAAAAACGGAAAAGAAAGAGATTAGTACTTCAAAGAGGTAAGAATACTGTGCTATCACACATGATCGAAGGTACTTTTAGTGTCAAGAAAACCAGAATAGTATGTAAATTTTCTTTTTTGCCTTTTTAATTTATCTCTTTCAATCGTATCAATGCGTCTTCATTACTCGTTTTGTGTTGTAAATTACTCGTTTTGTGTTGTAAATCCGCTCTGATAACTACTAAGAAACTTTCCTCTATCTAAATATCAGAAGATTCTGTTAACAAACAGTCTCTCCTAGCACTTTTATAAGATAGGAAGCAAACTAACTAGTTCAATATTATCTAAAGGAGCTATTTTAGATTCTTTTCTTTTTGAAATGAGTGCCACGTAAACATTTTTCCAGAAACATAGAAAAATCCCAATTGTTAAAGCAGGTGTCAAATAGTTAATGAAGGAAATAAAAAACAGAATGAAATATTCTTTCATAATTACATTCAAAGCTAGAATCATGGTCAGGTTGTTTACTTGTCCTTAACTTGTCAATTATAGTGTTTACTTCCTCATGAGAAAAGAAGGGATCAGAGTATGAAAAATGAACAGTTCAAAAAGCCAGACAAAAGGGCTTGTGGAAGATTTTTTCATGCTTTTTCACAATCGGAAGAACATTGTTTTGTAGAACAGCGTTAATTGTCTCTTGATGATTTGTTTCGATTTATTAGCTAAATATCCGTAACCTCCGCATTTTTCATATAATTTCTTTTAATCCGAATGTTTAGATTTTTCCCCAGACATTATGAGCATCAAATTTTTCAAATAGTTAATCTTTTCATGTAATAAAACCTTAATGTAAATTCTCCATTTCATATGTTTAGATTTAAGGTATCCGACTACATTCGGAACCGTGATTTTGCAAAATCGTATAAATGTATAATATTTATGTTATTTAGTGTTACTTAGATTAGAAAATGTATGTAAAACTGTTTTAAGAATAGTATTACAATAAAAAATTATTTAAGTAAAATATATATTTCAGCTAAAAATTAACTTAGAATAACCTTTTTTCAAAATGTTCTCCTTTTGTGAAAAATGCTTCTATTATAATAATAATTTGCCTGCATATAGCTCAGACCTCTGTACAGAGGCTCAACTAGAATATTTGAAATATATAACTAAGAAGTGGGTTTGTCCGTGTTTTATGACACAACAGAGGGGAGAAATTTTAAGAAAAAAACGCCGATAATTATTTCAAATGGTTGTAACACTGAAAATAATGTGATTTTTTCAAAACTCGTAGTTGAGCCTCTGTACAGAGGTCTGAGCTATATACACGCAAAATATTATTATAGTAGAAGCATTTTTCACAAAAGGAGAACATTATGAAAAAAGATTATTCTAAGTTAATTTTTAGCCGAAATACTGTATTTAAATAACTTTTTTTTGTCAAAATGTCCTTAAAACAATTTTATACATGTATTCTAATCTAAGTGACACTAAATATCATGAAAATTACCCATTTATGTGCCTTTTTAAAATCACGGTTCCGAACGTAGCCGGATACCTTAAAGGCTTCATTTAAAATTGTATTGTCAGCATTTTAAAAACTGTTTGGCAGCATTTTCCTTTGTTTGAGTGCAACTGATGGAAAATTACATTTTTTTTTGGTAGGCAATGTTTAAATAAATGCCTAGCATGAATGGACTCAGCCTTCTGCTATGGTGTTTAATAAGATGCTACTAAAAATATTAAAAATACTGGAAGAACAAAACACATAGAAGCGTTACCATACGACTTTCTTTGTGTTGAAAATAAGTCAGTTTGGTTAAAACCCAGAGGTAAATACAAGAGTTTCAGATTCAATTAGTGTATAATAAGATTAGAAATTGCTCTCTGAGAGACATTAACAGAAAAGTCTTGAAATAATTCAGTTCCAACGATGATGAACACTGTTGATCCGTAAAGTAGGTCACTAATCTTTATTTTAGAGCAAATAGAATCACTTAGTTTGACCCCAAGAGCATCAAAAAATAGACACTAATTAATAAGACTTACCTTTAGTATATAAATTGCCTATATCAACCTCATAAACAATTCTTATTAATAAAAAATAAATTAATTTTACAAATATCAACGTCATACGTATATACTGAAAATAAAAGGGGAAGGGTAAAAATCGTTGAGTCAATAATTAAGTCCAATGTAATCATAATATATTCAACATTTTCAAAGTCATCCAAAATTTGAGAGGTCTTTTGTGTGAACGTATAATAAATAGCTATTTCTATATTCTCAGCGTTAACGTCATAATAGGTTCTATAACGGCTGGGTAAGCCAAAGAGAATTTTTATAACATTATAACTCTCGGACCAAAGTACAGGTAATATTATCTTGTTCCATATTTAACATGAATTGTACTCGAAAATCTCATTGAGAAAACTTCAAGAGATGAGTTGAGCTGTGTGAATCATAATCACAATTTTTGATATAGTTAATTTTCTCTTGAAGCTGTAACTTTCTACTCTTAGAAAAAGGTGTACAATTAGCACAGAAATTTTTCTTGCCTCATTTCTAGCTTTGTAGTTGAAATGAGTACAATTTATGCAAACTTCGCTGTTGTTTACACTCTGTAAGCTTACGTTTTTCCAAGCAATTAAAACACACCAATATGTATCCAAAAAAATAGAGCCCACTTATTGGTGATGGAAAAATCACCAACTTCAAATATTCTCCATCGAACTTTCAAGCTAATCTGAGCAAGGATGCGCTTACAAAGGAGAGTCACAATCAATGTGTCTCTAATGATGGTAGTTCTTTGAAATCTGAATAAGTTTATGTAATTATCTGACTCGAAGGTCTTAGGAATTTGAGTAAAGACGGTATTTAAGATACCTTCATTACTGATATTGGGAATATTTCTTTTATTATTGTAGGGTTTTACTTTTTAGTTAAAAAAAAAGGGTTTTAAAACATGAATTTAGTTTTAGTTGCATTTCTAAATTTAATTCAATCTTGTTAACCCGCGGTCACTCGCGCCTGTTTTTGCTACCGTCGTTACTCGTGGGGTGTAGTGAACACCCCAAACATTTAACACGTGTATTTAATTATGAAAATAACATTAAGTTATTATGATACATATTTATGAAGTACAAGATGTTTTTTGTATTATACAAATAAAATTATTAAATTTATTGCATACAAATGAGACTAACATTAATTTAAACTAAACATACAAAATTTTTTTTTTAAAACACATTTTTTATTTTTTTTCATAAACCAGTATATATAAAAATTGTATCAGTAATAAATATACTTTATAATTAATGAATTCATAGTAAAAAGTGTAAAAAAAATAATTTTTAATCATTTTTCCCAAAAATTCAGAGCAGACTGTATACAAATGCTCAACTTTTTTCATGAATTCTCAGCCCCCCATAAACTTTTGAAGGTCATTCATTCCAATCATTCGAGAAAGAGGGTTACATCAGGCCTGAAAGGGTTTAATGATCCAAAATGTGCCTCAGAAAAAAAACGTGGTTCTGTGCATTCTTTTAGAATCCTGGGGGGTTTTTTTTTTGCTGGGGTGTACAGAAAACCCCCCCAGTGTCAGGGGTTTAAAAAGGGTTGTACTAAGATTTTTCTGGCTTCGATCATTTTTAAATTGCAAATTTCCAATGGGCCTTCAGTAAGGTTGAAGGCAATATGAGTTTTTTAACTTCCTCTGGAGAACAGAACAACTAATAAGACAGTAAGATGAAGAAGGTGTAAAATCTTAACCGTTTCTAATTGTAGATGGCACCACTACACCTGCGTAGTTAGAAAAAAAGCTTTGTTTATCTTTTATCACAAGCTTCGCGAAATTTAATAGAGTTAATTGATTCTTTTAAAAATCACTACAATATTTGTTTCTAAATCACCAAGGACTTGCTTTGCATCATCCCTAATTGGTTCTTTCTTACCATATTTAGAAAGGAGAGCAATTTCAATCGTTTTATAACATTTTTGTAGAGATCCGTATGCAGGTCATCCTCGTCAAGCGCCATCTTGGTTTCCTCTTTCATATATTGATGCTCTTCACTCATCTAAATTTACCAAGACTCAAATGGGTTTTTGTCTTTTACATACAGAATAAATACGATACTTGCATTCATTTTTGAATAGAAGCTATATGGAAGGGAAGATACTTAAATACAATTTCAAACACTTTCATGTTTTTATCCCATGATAATATAGATTTTTTTTGTATTTGTTTTTTAAAAATTAAGTTTTACATTTTTTTTTAAAAAAAAAACATTTGAGACCCTTTCGGAGAAAATTAAATTTAACTTTTTAGAAAAAAGTTTTTTTAGTAATATTTTTTGCGTAATATCAGTCAAAGCAGTGCTGGTTTTATTCACTTTAGCACTCGGGGCGGGCCTTGGGGGCGGAGAAGATGGTTTTAAAAGATTTTCTGGTTATAAAACTTTCAGAGCCAAGGGGGCCGGGGGATCTTCCTCCCAAAGGGCCCAAATGAGCCCAAACCACTTAGGGCAAAAAATAACTCCGGGGCCCTTTAAACTTACGAAAATAAAAAATTTAAACCTCAACAATAAATTCTTGATTTAAAAATTTAAAGGGTCCCTAGCCCGGGTTTTATGACTTATGGAAAAACTAATGCAAAATCTTTAAAAAATAACATATATAAAAAATTTATTGGAAACTATTTTGCGTTTTAATCTTGATTTTTTTTTATCAGAGACTCCCTTTAAAGAAAGAATACTTAAAAAACGAAGCCTTTCATGGGAAAACAAATTGAATGATTGATTATTAATTGACGTCGCATTCTAAAAAACTCGAGGGCTATTTGCAATCCCCTCGTAGTTTTGAAAATCGATTAAAAATCCGACTATGTTCCCGGGAAACCCTGATTTTAAAAAATGCATAAATGGATAATTTTCATGATATTTAGTGTCACTTAGATTAGAATACATGTATAAAAAATTTTTTTAAAGGGCATTTTTTAAGGAAAAAAATTATTTAAATACAATATTTCGGCAAAAAAAACTTAGAATAACATTTTTTTCAAAATGTTCCCCTTTTAAAAAAAATGCTTCTATTATAAAAATTTTTCCTTAAAAACTCGGACCTCTGTACAGGGCCCAACTATGTTTTTAAAAAAATTCCATTATTTTCAAAATTAAAAAAATTTAAAAAATTTATCGGCGTTTTTTTAAAAATTCCCCCCCTTTGGGGTCTTAAAACAGGGAAAATCCTTCTAAGATATATTTCAAAAATTCAGCCCTTTGTTCGGGTCGACTTTCATAAAAAATTTTATTATAAAAGCCTTTTTCAAAAAAGGGAAATTTTTAAAAAGGGATCATTTTGTTCATTTTTGTCAAAATATTGCTTTAAAAATTTTTTGTCAAAATTTATTCAAAAAATTTTTTTTGTAATACTATTCTTAAAACAATTTTATATACATTTTTCTAATCTAAGGGACACTAAATATCATAAATAGTATCCATTTTTACGCTTTTCAAAAAACACGGTTTCCAAAATATCGGATACCTTTAATGATGAAACTATTCTTGATTTGATTCGATTTTTTTTTAAACACTGCACTCTAAGGCAACAAAAGCTATTAACGGACCTCTCAATTTTTGAACCACGGGGTCAAATGAAAGGGGGAATAGTCTGGCTGCCCCCTTTTCTCCAACGGGAGGGGGCTTTAAGCCACGACAGATTTTTTGTACATCTGCCCCCCAACACCAGTTCTTACCACCTTTTTTTCGCCGTTGTTGTTTAATGCCACCCCGATCGGAAAACCAGAAAAACGCACGAAAATTTATCATGGCAATGGGCTGTGACGCATGTTTTTTTCTAGATTTGAGAACCATCGGGTGACAATGATTTGGCTCAGTTCCCCCCCAAATTTAAAAAGAGAAAACACTCTGGGGATGGTCGAGGCCTCCCAAACCCGTCTTCCCCTTTTCCCCCAACCTCACTAGAGAACTTGCGGCTCGATGGCTATTTAGAGTACCCTCATGTCCGAAGGCATATACATTTACAAACATCCATGTCTTCTCCGGGATTCGAACCCAGGCTTTACGGCACAGCAGTCAGCGTCGCTAACCACTGTCCCGGATGGGTGACACTTTTATCGCCGTGAACCGGTCAAAGTTCTATAGTTTTACCATGATCCACTGAAGGAAGAGGGGACATTGATTGCTTATATTTTAGATTGTTTTCATTTAATAATTTTAATTTAACTGCACTTATAAATATACTTTTAGAATAAAATACAGTTACACCAAGATTGCCCATAAAGTTATTTCCATGGAAAGTCACACAAACCCGATAGAAATACACCTCGATAAATAAAACAGAAATAAATTATTATTCCTGAGCTGCCCGGTACCATTTGATCCACGGACTGGTACCGGTCCTTACCCCGGGGTCGGGGACCACTGGTAGCAATAAGTTTCTAACCCGTGACTCGACAATGTCGGTCACGAGTTCGCGACCGTAGTTACATGGCTATCATTGACTGGTGGTTCATGAGCTGGCATCTTCTCCAAACTTCCATACCACGCAACGTGGTGGTTTTGAGTCTTGACAGATTTCATGTTCATCAATCTGCTTACAGAGTGTCAATATTAGTGGCACTAGAACTCAGATCTATTAATTGACTGAAGCAACAATAGCGAAGAGTTCACAGCGGCTGGATAAATTAGAAAAAAGTAGATCATAACACAGTTATGATCAGAGCTCTACGGTTGTTAAAAACTGTGATTACAATATCCCTTCTGCAACAATAGAAATTCATATTCAAGACAACTTACTAATATTTTATGTAACTTATGAAAACTTTCTTTAGTCCTTTCATATTTTACAGGCAAAAATATGTTCGACTTCTAGGAAAATGAACATGCATGCTAGATATTTTTTTTAGTTAGAAAATGATCAAAATAATGCAAGGAAAAGCATAGATATATATAAAAAAATAACCTCTTCAAAAGAAAAACAAATATATTTTTAAAAATGCTTCAATAGATGTCTATACGTCTCCCTTCTACCTCCCCTCCCCAAAAAAACAATTCTAAGAAATGAATCAAGAAGTTTCTTTAACCCTCAGTAATCATAAGATTCACTTTCTATAACAGTCATATAAGTTGTCCGTAATAATTGTTTTTCATATTTTGCTCAATGTTTCATTATTCATTATAAAACAATGTATTAATTTTAACAATGAAATGTTGGGATTTTCTTACCAGAAAATTCTTAGAATGTATCAGATTAAAGTGTCTTGAAATTTTCAAAACATTTAATCTTTCATTAATGATTTATTGACAAATTATTTGGTAATATTTCGTATAAGGAAGGGAGAAATAGAGGATAGACACAAACACGTGTTGGCTCAGTTCTTACAATTGGGTTTTTCATACAAATTATAGATAGGTTTGTTTATTTTGTAGCTTTCATAGGATTTCGTGACTGAAATTACATTTTGTTTCCTTTGTGCTTTGCACGAAATGAAGCTTATTGGTCCTAAAATGCTCTCTTGTTCATATAATTTTATAATGATTCGTGTACAATAGCTTCAACATAACACGTTTTTTGGAAGAGATTCCTGAACAGATTACGTAAACAATGTTCTTAAAAATTTACTTTGAACTAAAGCTAAATTTGTGTAACAAATATTGCTTATAATACAGAGGTTCTCAAACTGTGGGACACCCCTTTAGATAGGCGTGATAATCCTACGTGGGGGGGGGCGTAAGCATAAAAAGTCGGAAGTAAAAGATAACTTTAAACAATTATTAATTTACTGATAGGAAGCAAAACAAAATACATTCTGAAATAATAAAAATAAAGTGCAAGTTTAAACTGATACAATATACGTATAAATGTATCAAAACTACATAATTTATTTGATAATAAATTTATCAAAACTAAATTAAGATTAAATTTAATAGTTATTAGTGTTGGGGAAATGGACAAGTATAAGAAATACTTTTGCTTTAGGACGGAAAATTCCTCGTCCATCCCTGCTCAAAATTTAAAGAGTGTGTGTGGTTTATTACTAAGGTACTTTTTGATTTCACCACTTAACGTGAAATTTATAAATATTTCTTCTCCGCAGCTGAGAGCCCTTCTGTAGAAAGGCTCCTGGTAACCTTAGTACCTTTAATTAAACATCGTCTAAAAATTAGAAAGAAAAAGTTTCATAATACTTTTATCCTACTAATTAAAAATAACTAACTTCAAATACTTATTACTTAAAAGTAACATAAACAAGATTTAATACTTATCTTGATAATTTTTACGGTATATAATTAAGGTCGTTTTACAGCTTTAGAGTCAAAGTACATTATTATTGTATTCAATATCTTGTTATAGTACGGGGAGGCGTGGTGAAAATTATGATTGAAAAATGAATCGCAAATATTGAAAGTTGGAGACACCGTTATAAGTTTAAAACATTCTCAAAGCTTTTTATGAAGTAAAAGAAAAGTGTTATCAAAAATTAAATATTTGTCATGTATAGACTTTATATTAGTGTTAAAAACTATTCAAATATTGTGTAAAATCAAATTAAATATATTTTTCAAAAAATTAATCTACCGTATTTTTAACGTTTTGTCAAAAAATTTGAAGTATTTATTTTACAACTTATATGCATGAAGATCAAACGAGACAAAGTGTTTCGATATGACTTTGAAATGAACTTATGTACCATAAATTAAGCAATAAAATATTATAAAGATGTTCACAAGAAAATCTTTGGAAAAAATACAATTTACACAAGAGTTGAACAAGTTTAATTTCCATCTTTTAAATATTTGTGCAATTTTCTTTTTTTTACTTTATACTTTTTATTTTTGTAAAATATAGAAAAGTTAAAGGAATATAGTTTAAATTCAACTTGTTCTCTCAACAGTTTCCCTTAACTTACTTCTTGGGTACTTTACTACATCTTCAGATATGAGAGCCTTACCTTTTAAAGGGAACCGCTTATGCAAACAAAAGTGACAGCTCAGTGGATATTAAGCAATTCATAATGAAAGCAATGAAACAATTCAGATAACAATTTGCAGACTATATTAAATACATATTATCACAATTTAATAACAAAAATTTAATTCTATTGTTATATACCATTGATTAAGCACCTATATGCATATAATTTTGAATATCGAGTATTTTTTCAAAATTTAATTTGTTTTTGATTCTCAGCTGAAATGAACAAATAAGGTGATGTATATTTTGATTTTCTTTAAAATGCATATTTTGCAAAATCAAAGAAATCTTATTTTTTCTAGTTTTGTTCATTAGAAAGTGTAAGAAAACATAATTTGATTTAAAGTTAATACCTCAAAGCTCGCTGTGCATGGAACAAATTTGCAAGATCAAATTTAATAACTGCCATGTATTTCATTTTGAGCTTTAAAAATCCATCCATTCTTCTCAAAATTTACATATTCTTATATACAGTCCGTTAAAAGAAATCTAGCACCATTTTGATTTTGGAAATTATGAAATAAACAAAGGTTCTAATTCTAATTTGAGCACATGAATATACTACAATGTCTTTATTATAATTAAGGTTCAATAATTTTGATTAACATCATGAATTATTAATTTAATTACAAATAAATGGAAAATACACTATTAACAAATCATAAAATGAATTGTCTACTGAAAAATCAAAAAATATAAAAATAAGGGGACACAGTAGGATTCAATTGACAAAATCGGTCAAAAAATCAAATGAATTTTTTTAGCCTAAATTATTTTTTACTAGCTGCTATACCCGTTCTACTCACGGGTGAATTGAAAAATTAAACAATACAGATTGAAGGATAAAGAAGCTTTTAATGAGTTAATTTTAATTGAATTGCAAATTAAACAAAAAAAAAATGCTTTTTGCATATCTCAGCTGAATAAAAAAAAACCTGTTTGTTAAATTTTAAGTCTGCAGATCTAATAGCTGATAAAAAGGATTTTTTTTTTATCTATAACTCCCCGTAACTCTCTTGTGGGTCTATTTTTGAAAACACCTTCCTGAGCTGATCTCTGCTCAGCAAAAGTAACACATAGTTACAAATTTTGTGTAATGAATGCTTAAAATAGTATAAATAATATTTTTCTGGAAGTGTAATGCGTTAGTATTACTTTTTGTTGTATTTATTTTATGTTAAAATTGTAATAAGCCTCACTCTCCACCTGTTCAAGCTTTCGCAGTTCCTGGCGCTAGGCGTAGACAAAGCAAAATACAAAGTCTTGCTTCACACATAAAAGATAGATATATGCTGTCACGGACTTTTTTGCAGATAACCGAATTTTTTCCTACTTACTTGACAATTATCGTTATATATTTTGGACACTTAACACAATATTTTTATAAATTTTAACCTATGTGTTATTCTGATATATAAGCTATATTATTGTAAAGTTTCATTAAAATCCATTCAGTTGTTTTTGCGTGAAAGAGTAACAAACATCCATACAAACTTTCACGTTTATAATATTAGTAAGGCTATACTTTTCTACAAACTCACAACATTTGAAAGCTCTAAGTTTAAGAAACGCTGAGTTGTGATAACTTTTACGTTTGTTTTTATTCACATCCCAATGGCAACTCAAAACTTTAAACTGACTTATCTCGGAAAGATAAGATAACTAGTTTGTCTTCATTTAAAATGCTAAGGCTTTTTTTCTATAGAGCCTAATACTTGGAAATTTTTTTCACTTGTAGCTAATAGTACATGGAATAAAAGTTGGTACGCACTTTTCAAAGTAATACTTATTTTTAAAAATAATTGAATTTAGACTTTACACACTTTTTAGGAATTTTCAATAAGCTTCATGAAAAGAAGGATTGCACGAATACCAATTAAGTTATCGCACAAAACCCATACCAACTTCTGTTGTACACAGTTTGAAATACTTGTAAATCAAATTTCATATATGTAAGTTAATTTTTGTATGAGAAGTAGCATTTTAAAATCACTTCATAAGTTTTTTCCTTAAAAAATTAAATGGTTAGCTTTTTATGAAACTTCGAACACACAAAATCTGTTTTACATCACACATACACATAGAAGGCAACCAAAATTTATGAAAATCATTAAATTAAAAACTTTTGTGTAAATCGTAAAATGTCTTCTCTTAATATGATATCGGTTCTCTACTTTTCCTGATAATCTCTATCACTCTATTTTTCATTGAAATGTTCACGTGCTTAAGATCAATTTCAGAATTTGTGCTTTTCTTTTACGATGAAGACTTCCAGTCTACTGGCAGATGAAGTCGGTTTATTATTAGCATAAATTTAGAAATATAATATATCACAAAGGATTTCCGTATGGCTCAGGTCTGGACTTCGATTTGATCCAGACAAATCAATAAATTTTCCGCTTTAATATCCTTCCTGAGGGAATTAATATGTGTGTCAAGAAGTATTATCCTGGTAAATTATCCAGTTCGTAGCATTAGAGAATGAACTAGTATAGCTGTATATTGTGCAAGTCTATATGTCCCGAAATTCACTGTAAATATCTCAATACATTATTCATGTGATACATTCTAAGTTATTTCAGGTCCTTCCCCCATTTATTGAATAAAGCATTCCTTCATTTTCTTCGTCGAGTTATTCAAATAGTACCTAAAGCGTTCGGGAATCGTCAAGGTTAAATTCTTTTCGATCAAAATAATTGCATAATTTGTTTTTATTTATCGTTCCATGACGTTCAGTCTTTTTGCTAGATGATATTTCTATAACTTTGGCGTTTTCATCATTTTTATAAATTTGTATCAGTATTTGATTAAGCATTCCTTTGCACTGTGACTGAGATTTTTGCTCAGTAGCCTTTCGAAATTTCAGAAATTGAAATATTTTTTTTAGTTGATAATCGAAAAATTTGTCGATCACATTCCATGTTCCTAAGAGCTTTTTTCCTTCAAATCGCTTTTTTCCAGTAATACCCCTAACCTCCGCGATAGGTGAGACTCTGAGTAAGTTGAATTCGCGTTAGTCGGAGTATAATTTCTCAAATAAATTTCACATAAATTATTTGGGGGGGAGCCGGAGACGGAAGAAAATAGTATTTCAAAACAAAAAAGTTTAATGATTTCTTAGATAACACAAATACAAAATCACAAACCGAAGTTCTTTTGATGTAGAAAGTTTAATAAAATCTAACAAATAGTGTGCCGGCTCAAATATTTTTTTTCTCCCACAAAATTTTCCTGTAACATGCTAGTAATTTTTTATTCCTTGTTTTGTTGAAAAATACGCTTTTCGTTGAAGTAAGTATTTTCCAAAATTTGTAACCCTTTTTTTTAATTTAACAGAGGCCTTCTATCAAATTATCAACCATCATTCGAGCTTCTATTGAATTAGATCTAAAGACTCAAGTTCTTCAATGTCTTATGCGTGCTCATGCTTTTCTATAAACTCATCAATTGTCAGTTCCTGATGGTGCGAATCTAGCAGTTCTTGAATGGCATCACTATTTATTTCAAAATTTGTTTGCCTGCAAGATCGACAACTTCTTCAATCAAATTACCAATTTCATCAGGCACTTGTTCCGCCTGAGTTTCAGTGATGGGGGGGGACAAAAAATGTCAAACCGACGAGATTTTAAAATCGTTACAGTATTTGCTCAAATAATCTTTCCTAAATATGACATTGTGATGGTGACCCTCCTTTTAGATGGTAATTTTTTGAAAAAAGTAGAATTTTTTTAAAGTTGAAATTAGTAAAAAAAATTGTATCAAGAGCAAATTTAAATATACTCATGCTAAAATGTGCATATTATGTCTGTGCTTCAGAAATGCACCATTTCATTAGTATTCTTTTAATTTCTCATCTTGCATGCATTCTAAGACGTGGAAGAAAGAAAAGTTTTCACATACTAACTTTAATTTCGCCTGCCTTTTCGAAAACATTGTTGTAATAGTTTCAATAATTCTAACTTTAGCAAATATGTGAAAAAATTAATTTTTAAAAAGAATTTTAAGAAGTTGTTACAAGTAAGTGAAAACAAACGTCTAAATGAAAACTTCCTCGTCCTTTTTTTCAGCTGCTACGTAAATTTAGAAAAAACATTTTTTGAGTTCAAAAAATATTTCCGTAAATCCTTAAATTTGTCTTTGCCCTATCTGAGGTAACGGTGCAGAAATTGAAAATACTTATCATGCAGACAGATATTCTAACATTAAAATTGTATTTTGACTGCGTACAAAGCATATGTAACACCTTTTTTGTAATCTTGATTTATTTTGTAGTATAAAAATCCCCCAAAAGCTTATTTTTTTCGGCCGCTATAGTGGCCTAAGGCCTTAAGTAATTGTAACGCTTTCCCGCCATCGTAGCTGCAAGATCGGCTCCCTGTGTAGATAACACACAGTTCACATGCACACAAGTACCCTAAGATATTGTACGTTCTTTTCATCTGATATATCACGCCAAAACCAATGACCGTGATTAACCCAATGGCTGGATTCCACACCTGCGTGTAGAACCAGAGTGTAGTTCGAGATGTCAGAAACGAACCACCCCACCCAACAGAGTGCAAAGACAGTCCGTTGGAAACTCCATGAAGATCGGTTGTGTTTGCCTCCTCCCTCACAAATATCATATTCTGTAGTATTGAAAAAATCCATAGTATGAATAACTTCTGTTAAATATAAATACTGTAATTAATAGCTGTGCCGTAAATAACTCAGTTATTTAATTTCTTAATTCTCACGCAACCATTTATTTTCCCAAACGTCACAGTAATCTATGGATACAGAGAGTACGACAAACCTACAGTCTCGAATGAACTAGTCTCATCACCCCCAATACCTGGGATGGTTGACATATTGTGCGCATCTTAGTGTGATTAATCGCTCTACCACATCAGAAACAATATCTAAACAAATGTTGTAGAACAATCAGAGTCAGCATGTACCATTCAACCTTCAATACTTTTTTCCTTCACCTGCCCACATTGCATTGCTTGTTCTCTCAATCAATCATCTATCGAACTCTTTTGGTCCATGTCTGAAGAACAATAAGGTTAACATACACCAGTGCGCCGCAACCTGCGGACCGGTCAACGTTTGATAATTTTACCGCGGCCCGCTGGGAGGGGGACATTGATTGTTTATATTTTAGATTATTTTGATTTATAGCAAAATGTATTTAATTGTATTTAATACATAAAGAACATAAAATTTAATAAAGAATTTAATTCTATTTAATTATGCCTTCAAAATAAAACAGTTACACCAAAAAATAAATAAAGTGATTTAACATTTTAACTTACTAAAACGTTAAATCAATGAGAACCCTGAGCTTGTTTCTTTTCAATGAGACGGTTCCATCTGGGGGTAATCGGAGACAATGACACCCGAAGTGTGTTGCTCATGTCCAGTTTATTCCGTTGCTTTGTTTTGGTTGCTGTTACTGCAGAAAACCCCGCTTCACACAGATAGGTCTTTTTTGTGGAAACGACATTCACACGTGCATTCGGCAGCTGTGTATTTGAGGGTTAAGGCGTGGCCGCCCCGCAACCCCTTTTGACTCCGAGGAATCTGAGTTCCACCGACCGGAGGATGAAACACGAGGGCCGGATCCCCGAGAAAGGCGGAAGCTGCCCCTCCCCCCCCCCCTCGAATGGGGTGGCGAGAAGGGAATGCTTTGACACAGGGGAGCCAGCGAGAGAAAGTAGAGATGCTCTGCTAACTGAAAGAGAAAATAGTTGCTGTGTTTTTCTTTTCTTTCTTTTTTGCTTTTTAAAACATTAAAAGATTTATGTCACTACCTTCGGGGCCCCTTTTTTTAAAAAAAAATTTAATGGAACACAGATATTTTTAATTTGGTGTATAGAACTAGGAATTTAAATTCAGTTGGAATGAAACAGGTGGCCCGGTACCATTTGATCCGCGGTCCGGAGGTTGCGGAGCACTGACATACACTATTCGCTGCTATGCTAAATCAACTTCGGTAATGTGTGGAAGAAGCAGGGGCTACTATACTCCTACAAGTCTTCCGAGACCATTTGTATTCAAAACCAAAGCGTGTATCAGCTGTTATTGCCAGCCATGGTGGCAATAACAAATTTCATCATCTTTTTTGCCTATAACAGGAGGCTAAACTTTCAATCATTTCCTATTTGTACTATATGTTATCTTTTCAAAAAATCCGGCTTTGATATCCCCTGTTTTACTTGGTGTTGCCTTTTGGATGACCAACATTGTCTTTACACAATATTCTTGCAAGAGATATTGATACCATTCTGCAAATGTAACTTTTTTTTTGCAGGAAAAATTCCTTAAATGGCTGTACGATTATATAAATTATTTAACTCTCTTTGATTATTTCAAAAAAATTTCCCTAATAATTCAATTTATTTTAATTTAAAAGATAGATTAAAAATTTTTATATCCTTCGTCGTTTAAATTTAAATAAATTAAAAAATATCGGCAATTACATTCTAGAAATTTCACAAGAGAGGCAAATGCGTTGTTCAAATAAATTTGTTAATGTTATAAGGTGAAGATATAAATTATTCCCTCTTTCAATTATTTTAATTCATGTTTTCAAAAATTAATATAAAATTTCCAAGTTTGAAAATTTCTAAATTTAGACTGTGTTTTGTTAAATACATCATATTCCTAAATAAATTCGTGTATTTTTAAGTATTGCCGTACAAATAAAGATCAAAAAGTCCCCTTACTTTTATACATAGTTTAAAATTCATTTGTATATATTATTCTTTAAAATTCTGCTTTTTCAAAATAAAAATAGTTAATCAAAACTTTTCGTTTTACAAATAGTTGCATTTTTGTTTAGTACTTAACATGCACCAACCAAACTGAAGTAATACATGAATTCTCTCTCTCATTTTTTATCGTTAAAAGAGAAATTTATTTACACTCTAGATTGTTAACTTGTTGGTTTTTGATATTTATGACTTAAATCCTGTTTTTTATCATCCGGTAATACACCCAAATTAGGCAGAAAAATTACCAATTAAGTTTACAATCTGAATATATTTAGAATAGAATCTTCTAATCTGATATTCTACCACTTTTTTCTTTTATAACCTGAACAGATTTTCGATTTTTAAAACAAATAAAAAAAACTGTTTGCCGCGTAAATCTGACGTTGCTGGATTAGCCTTGAGAGGTGAAAATAGCCGACATTTTATGTGATTTCTTTGAAACACTTTATGTGAATACAAGGAAAGTGTTAAGGAAATAAAATCCCTATTGAATCACCATGACAGTAGCTGACAAGGAAATGACTTCAAACCTAGAATTTACTTCGATAAATTAAGTCAATCATCTCCTGAGATTTGCAAAAAAAATTTACCCAAATTTTCTAAACAAAGAATGAGATCGTTAGAATAGCCCCAAAATATAGTAAGACAAAAAAAAATGAAGAAAATGACAACAAAAAATGTCAAAAAATATTTTTTTTACCTATTAATTAAATAAGCTATAAAAGTCTTATAAACTCGTAACTATACTTTGAAAATGTTCGAAAAATACACTCACTTCCAAAAGTTAAGCACGAAGATGTAAAATGTAAAAAAATCAACAAATACTGCTTTGACTGACACAAAATTTGGAGAAAAGAGCATATGTTTTATACATAAAAAAAAAAATCAAAAATTATATACAGAAAAATGAAAACAATATTAATTTTTATAAGTTATCAGATATTGTCATACTGGAGACGAACAAATTATTAAAAGTGAAAAAAAGGGCTTAAAAAAAAGGACAGTAATAGGGTAGGGACCCCCCCTCATCTGCATGCAAAGTTTACACCTTCTGACCATGCTTTCAATTAGGTGGTCAACCACCGCAAAATAACAATCGCATTCTTCTTGAGAGAGTTTCCAGCTCAATAAGAGGGCGGGGGTGGGAAACGGAAGATACAGCACGCCGAGAGCATCCCAAAGTTTTCAAGGGGGTTAAAAGGTCGGGCGAATATGCTGGCCCCCTATACCGCAACCCCTTCACTCCCCAGGAGTCATCGAGATTCAGCTCTAGGGGACGTGCTTATCGTCCATTAAAAAAAAAGTGGGGCCAACTCGCGCGTACACCAAATGGGTTCTAGGACTTCATCTCGATCCCGGGGACGCCATCACGAACCCCATTTAAAAGATGTGCAGGTCGGTGCGGTACAAATGAAACCCCCTGCCCACACCATAATGCTTCCGCCTCGGAATTCGTAATGTTCGGTGATGTTTTGGGGGTCATTTTGTTTTTGTTTGCCAAACCATAGCTTGTAATCTGGCCCCAGAGCAAAAACTTGACTCATCAGTAAACATGACAATGCCCCAGTCAGAACAGTCCCAAATTTCCATGTTCCTGGACCCAATCGTGCCCTCTTGATTGGGCGGATAAAGGGAACCCCCAAACTCGAGGTACCCGGGGATACAGTCCATTCATATGTAATCTTCGGCTGGGGGGAAACTGGGATATATTTCCAAGGACGCGGACCATGATCCCCATTGAGGGGCCCTTTCGTTCCCTTTAAATACAATATATGATCTTCCCCGGGGTTGTAACTTTGGGGACCACCTAGGGGCCTTGGACAACTGTTTTGTGGTTTGGAATTGTTTCCATAAACGTGAAATTAAGAATATGAACGGAAAAAAAGAGAACATTGTGATCGACTGTCCTCTTTAATGCCCCCACAGCACCCAGGCCCCAAAATTTCCATTCGTTTCTGAGTTTAAAAAAAAGTATGTCTTGAAACAAATTGTAAAAAATTTTAAACACCTTCTATCAGCACTTACAATCAACTTCTGTAACCCTTTTTAAAACTGGCTTCTTTTAAGACTGCCTTTTTATATTTCTTGAATGAAAGCACGATTGGCTGTTACCAACATATTTGTATGCTTCCATCTACCTCTGGTGAATTGCACCCTAATTCTGATTGGCTTCCAAAATTGCATTTTCCTCCCCCTTGCAATTTTTTGGAGTGAGTGTAATTTGTTTTAAGGGAAATTTTAAACCTTGAACGATAAAAAGAAGTTGTACTCTCCAGACTCGGCTCGAGTTTGGAATGCTCTATTTTTTACAGGATATAGAACAGAGGTTCCCAAACTTTTTTGTCTCATAGACCCCTTGCCATGATTTTCGATTTCGGGTAGACCCCTGCTTACCAATATTGAATTTTTGCAAATTTATCAACTTGTATGTCTTTTGACACATAGTACTATCCATAAAAAGAATTAAATTTCTAACTGTAGTGAAGTATAGAGCGTTTAAAATTCAAGAAGCACGTATTATCATGAATTAAAAAGAAGAAAATTTAAATTAATATATAAAATAATGGACGAAAAAAAAATGTTTTTAAATAAAGGTGAATCGGTACTTCAAAAAAAAAAATTTAATATCAATCTAGGGGTTTAACCCTTTTTTAGTTTTTGCCCAGTTTTTTTCCCTTTTTTTTTTTTTGAAATTGACAAACTCCTGAAACTTCCTCTCACTAGGAAAAGCAATTAAAAAATTTTTTACGATATTCATAATTTGGGGGCAAATAACAGGTAGCTTTTTAACCCCCAAAGGGGGCTGCACGTTCCCCCCCAGAGAGCTTTTTTTCTTTAAGCAAAACCCCCGCGCCCCGGCCCCCATTCTTAAAAAAACGGGTCAACTGCTTTTGAGAAACCCCCCGATGGAAAAAAAACGTGCGGTGCATTTTCGAAGCATCTCCGGGGGCAAGACTTTAGGCAGACCGCTTGGGGTTAAACCAAAAATTCTGTTTCTAAACTTTATTTAAAAGGTCCGTTAGGGGCCCTTTTATCAATTCCTGTTGTAATATGACATTTTTTCAATTTGACTTTTGAATTTAATGTTTGTGGGTATTATCTAGTCAAAGATTTCAAACCTTTTTCAAAAAACTGAAAAAAACATTTAAATGTTGAACGTGGTTAGAATTCCCGACAGATTTGAAAAATTTAAAAAATTTTATGTTCCGATGTACTTTAGATTAATTCTGGAAAGAAATGCTGAAATGGTCCTTGTCTTAGTAAAATTTATGCTGTCACCTAGTGACCAAAAATTAACCTCGCCAAATTTAGTAAATAAATCAGTTGAATTAGTAAAATCTGGTTTCCACAAGATTAAATTTTCTTAAAGATTAAAGTCACAATCGGGTTTAATGACAGTCACTATCATAGACCCCCATTTGCACCTCATGGACAACCAAATTATTTTTTCGCTGCCGTGGACCCTTTGCAGGTTGTCATTAACCCCTGAGGGTCTATATAGACCACTTTGGGAATCACTGATATAGAGCTATATAACGTTATTATATATCGTTCAGTAAATGATGAAGCTATTTTCTATGTCTTCCTATCTGTTTCTACTTCTTAATGTATTTACTAAAGTGCAAAATCACAAAAAACTTTTTTCGAACAAATGTAGCATTATTACGCCTAACGTTGTTATGAATTATTACAGCTTTAATTACAGAACTATCTTCATTCAAACTATTAAAAAAAAGTATCTGGATAGGATGACTCAAAACTATAAAAAGAATCTTTCAGTTTTACAGTTTGGAAGTACTTAACTAAATATTTATTCATATGTGATGACTGTCTACTATGAGATATGAATCATTAGAACACTTAAGATGAAAGAGACAAAAACAGGAATTGGAATATAATACATATATTAAAGTTTAGAAAAATATTATAATTTATAAAAATATTAGAATTTTTTAAAAAAATATATGAATACTGTAAAATAATAAACATTGCTGACTTAAGACAGCTCTTATATATAAAATAGTTTATATAATAAAAACTAGCTGGTATACCCGTTCTTCGCACGGGTGAATTGAAAATTTAAGCAATACAGACTGAAGGATAAAGAAGTTTTTAATGAGTTAATTTTACGTTAATTGTAAATTAAACAAAAAAAAAAGCTTTTTTCATATCTCAGCTGATCAAAAAACCATGTTTACTAAATTTCAAGTCTGTAGATATAAGAGCTGATAAAAAAGATTTTTTTTTTTACTTATAACGCTCCGTAACTCTCTTGTGGGTCGATTTTTGAAAAAACCTTCCTTCTGCTCAGCAAAAATAACACATTGTTACAAATTTTGTGTAATGAACACTTAAAATAATGTAAATAATTTGTATCTGGATGTGTAATACGTTAATATTACTTTCTGATGCATTCATTTTATTTTAAATAGCTGTTACCCGCGCCTTCGTCCACGTGGAATTTAAAAAAAAAGTGTTTATTCAATTCGCAGAGTTTACGAAAACTTAATAATTATATATTCCACGTAAAGAAATACCTATGCTATAAGTATAATGTTATTCTTCTACTTTGTGAATCAATGTTTCTGTTTTGTTTTACTTTTTTTCCCTTTGTGTTTTGTTGAGGGTGAGAGGGACGCATGACATTAGATACTGTGGAAGGGATGAGAACTGTAAAATCATAGGATCAAAGGACATGGACGCGAAATGTCGCGAGTGGCAGCAACCTAATCAAACAAAAAGGTTTAATATAACTGCTGGAAATCGTTGAGACAGAAGGCTCGCGAAATAAAATAATTCCTGTTGAATAAAAATAATCCCTATTGAAATAAATAATCCCTATTGAAATAAATAATCCCTATTGAAATAAATAATCCCTATTTGAATCGAATGTTGTTCATTGGTTTTAATTTTATTTTCGCGGAACCCTAATTTTTTTTTCTATAGTAAAAGTAACCGAAGTTATTTCATAAAACATTACCTATCTGCCAGTGAAAGTTTCATCAAAATTGGTCCAGCCGTTTCAGAGATTAGTCAGAACAAACAGACAGACAAAAAATTTTAAAAATTGATTTTTTCATATAAGTACCATGTATACTTTTAAATGCATTTAGTGAAAAGCTGTTAATTTCAAATTACAAACAGACACTTCATTTTCATTTATATGTATAGATTAGGTTTAACACATTTTTTGGCTTGCTAATCTTCCCCCTTTCTGTTAATAATACAGAGTGAAATACTACTGAAAATAATGGATATAATTTCTAAATCCATACAATAAAAAGGTAACGTACTTAAAATTGCATTCAAAAATGCGTAGCCGTGCTGAATCTGTGTACAATAAACAAGTTATTTGTACATTCTGGTCGCAAATACAAATTCAAAGCATGGTATTGGCTGGATAGTAGCACTTATCAAAAGTATTAAATTGTACTAAAATAATTAAATAGTACATGTATAAATACTATAGTTACTTGAGGGACTTTAGGATTATTTAAAATATTTTACTATGGTTAAAATAAAACTAAAGGAATAAGTAATTTTAACTATGATTTTAATATGCAGATAACTATAAGTATATCCAACTAGTAAAAATTATAAATTTATAATATATATGTATATATATATTGTAATGAGGGAAATTTTAAATTTGGAATTTGATCAAATCCCAAGGACGGGGAAAAGTTACAATAACGTCTTTCCGGTTTTTCCCCCAAAAGAAAGAAGTAAAATTTTTGATAAAAATCCCTGAACTGTTTCAGTGAAATGATAAAATGACTAGTCAGGATTTGCATTGGCAAAATGCTGTCCAGGGGGGAGGAACCTGGGAGGGTTGAGTCCTTGTACTTCCTAACCAAGCAGACAATCCCCCAAATATCAACCCCATATCTTTATTAAAATGGCACCATAGGATTAATATAGGGATTGATACTTTAGTGTGTAAGCCGTTCCCTGCAAAAAGCAGGTCATCATTAGTAAAGAAAATATGGAAGGGAGGGACAGGCCAAGTCGATTGACGTCACCGTGTGCGCTTTTCCGGTTTCCTGTTACAGATTACCGCCTCTTTTCACGAAATCACTCCCACAAGTATCCAGCAATAGAAAGGAAAGATGTTACACCTAGAAAAATACCAGCCAAATTTTCGAACTATTTATTAATTAGTTTCGAATAAATAATTTGTATTTCATTGACAGTATTAATAAGTTATTAATACATTTAATAACGCACCATATTTGTTAAATAAACACTTTTAAACTCTTGACAATATTATTTCATTTCACTGAAACAGAACAGGGATTTGTTCAAATCCCTTACTTTCATCAGGGAAATGACCTTGAAGAGACGTTATTTTAACATTGATCATATCCATTAGGGATTTGATCAAATTCCTAATTTCATCGTTTCCATGCGATATAGTGAAATACGTTTAACACGAAACGCTTAAAAAGAAATATCGTTTAACACGAAATAATCACAACGATCCCGACAAACTAATATGTATTTCCATGCATTTTTTCTCTTAATACGAAATGAAAATCGCTTAAAAACGAAAAAATTTAATTTCTGGGAATGAACAAAATTCTGAAAACAGCCGAAGTTAGAGAAAATTTCTGTATTATCGGATTGTCCTACTGAATCGTCGGAAGAATTAGTTGAAGTATCTGATGACAATGTGTGTACAGCCCCAATTATGGTAAACGAAGACATTTTGGAGTTTGTTCATAGCTCAAAAAATATCATTGATTTAGATTCCGGCGAAAAAAATTAAATGAATAATACAGCTCCTGTTGTTCCCGTGTCATCCGAAGTGAGAAACATCAGGAAAAGTAGGCGCCGTTATTTACAAGCAAATTCCAATAGGGGAAATGAATAATAAAATAGATGACATCGAACAATTTCTTGACAATTTAATGCTAAAAAAGATAATGCAACGAAAAATATCAGATTATTTTCAAAAAATATATTTTTTGTGTTTGGGTATTTTGTATTAAATTTCATTAAGTTCTTGTGAATGCTTTTATTTCATTGATTTTTATTACATGTATGGATATATACATATCTATTTAAATAAAATGTACTCGAATAAACTTAATTTTGTTGAATATATGTCGGGGTTTTTTGTAATGTCCTTTAACACGAAAAAATATTTCAATCCCTTCAGTTTCGTGTTAACCCTTTATCTAACGAAGGTGCTTATAAGTACCATTCACTTTAAAGTTACATAGAATAACCATTTTTACAAATATTTTGACGATACTTAGCAGGAATATTCTTTGAAAACCACTCTTCCAAGATATAAGGCAGCACGGGTTCAACAATGAGTATTTTAGCGGGGAAGGTGAATAGTTTTATAGCAAGAGAGAGAAATTGAGTTTTCAGCGGATTGCGAAGATTATCATTTTCGTCCTGAAAAAATAGTTAATGTCAAAATTTAAGTGTCTTATTTTCTTTGTATGTTAATGAAGGCCTTAGAAAATGATTTGACTATTTATTTTAAGTGAACAGTGTATGTAATTAATTTTACAGTGGAATATCTTTAATGAATTAATTAGCTCTAACGAATTAAATTTCCCAAACTTGAGTATTTTGTTTATGTATATCCCTTAATTTTCAATGTAGTAATTCAAAAAAAAAATTGCATGAAGCAAACTGCAGTAAATCATAATGCGATAGATAAAGCGATATATATATATATATATATGCAAAAGGAAACAACAGTGATATTTATAGATAGATTAACTAATCGCTTAGATGTTGTAAAACGTATCTGGGTTTGAAAATAAAGTATTTTTCTATTATTTCTGCTTTTCAGGGTGTCAATGCGTGAATAAAGTAACAGAAATTGTCTCTATCTTACGCAAAGAGACTCGCAAAACTCTGAGAATGAGGAAAAAAAATTCCACATGAACACTTTTTATGGAAAAAAAGGTCCAACATATGGAATGGGTACATTTTAAGTATTAAAAAAATTATTTTAACATAAAAAAAATTAAAATTTAATCTTTAAACATTATTTTCTAAGTTTCTAATTTGCACACTTTCTCACAAGATTAAAAAATTTAGGTTGCAGTGCTATAATATTTTGTGTGTGTGTATATGTTGCACTCCTGTAGATATGTATTTCGTGTACCTGAATTTTTGTCGATGGGATCAGTATAATAACAATTTACTGGTTTATGAGGACTGGTTTTACGAAAAAGTATGTCTAAATATGAAATTTCAAAATTCCACAAGCAACTACACCCTCCTTTAAGAAAAAATTGATATTTACGATAATGTGCTCTTAAAAAATCAATTATGCTTAAGAGAATAAACACATGTGGTTTTAATCAAAAACGGTTCCGAGATCATAAGAATTGTGTCGAGCATATATTTCTTCTCCTCAGGGTATATAAAGAGCAATATGAACAATACACCGACTAATTCGAAGCAAAATGCCATTTCCAGATTGCATATTTCAGGAAATATTCTTGAAATTTTTAGAATTTGCAAGTGCCAAAATTGTGTGCAAGTTCCTTGCGCCAAAATTGTGTGACTAGAAAGAATGTCAATGGTAAACCTGAACAATTTTTGTGAAACTACAACTTGTTAGAAATCTGGTGCACTTATTTATTTTTTAAATTTTTAGTGCATTTTAAATACAATGTGTTTTAAAATACAATAAAATCACTGTTTTTAAAATGCAACTTAATGTATTGTATTCTAAATTCAATGATTGATTTCATTTGTAACAAAGGGATATCACGATCAATTGATTTTGTAAATTTCATTCCAAGTAGTTTGAAGGCATTTTACCTGTATCTGACATTGAACAATTTTAAATTTTGAACTACTTAAGATGGGTAATTGCAGATATAGAATACAATAATGTAAGTACCCGATATAAGAAAAAATTGCTTTTTTCGTTTTAAATAAAGTTTAAA
>BMAV01023961.1:171044-193693 GCA_019973955.1 Trichonephila inaurata madagascariensis | reverse complement strand
ATTCCCGGGAATCGGCCACAAATCGGAAAAGATTATTTAAAAGGGTTTTAAAAGCTTTATGATACTTTCCGGGAGAGATTAAGGTCGAGCTCATATGGTAAGTTCCTGAAATTGGGCCAAACCCCGCGCGTTGCCTGGCTAAAATCACCCTCTTATGTGAGTAAAAAGTAATCCTTATACATAATGATTGATTGCCCTTGCAGTATTTATTTTTACTAATGTCGGGAACTGTAAATAGATTTATCGATTGAATCAGGTGGCTCTCAAAAATTTTTCCCTAAAGAGCGGTTTGGGTGATGTATTTGAAATTATGTGGTTTGTTACGAAAAAATAAAATTTTACGATGTTTACCGTCATTCTCATGTTTATTTTGTTATATTCTTTTCAGGTTTTTGGTTCATTTTCATTAAACAAAAATATACTTTTTTTAAAGTCAATTTTTTCTACTTCGTTAGAAAAACTTACTCCCCCATCTGTTGCAGACAAATCTAATTTCGTCAGAAATAACGTAGAAAAAATTTTAAAAATTAAAAAAAAATTTTAAATTTAAATGTTTGTTTAAAAAAACTGTATTAACATCAAGTGTAATCCCTGAATTTAAAAATTATTTGAATTTGGCATGAAAAAAATGTATTTTATTAACGATTGAAAATTTAAACAAGATGTGTATATTTTTGGGGGAGAGTGAATTATAATAGTGGTTGGGGAAAAAAGAAATCACGTTTCTTGACGAAAAAAAAATAAGTTACCTTTTTTTTTCAGTTTACAAATAAATCGAAATTGAGGAATAACTTTCTGTGTGGGGTTTTGTTAAAACAGTGAGACATTGCCATCCTTTTGATGACCATGTCTTACCGGATCCGCGTAAGCTGGGGGATTATCAAAATGATGGACAAATTTTAATAAAACTTTTTTTAAAAGGTAACATAATACAAATTCAAATTTTTTGACAATTATTAATTAAAGTGGGGTGACCCCAAAGTAAATCACGATTTAAGTCAGATCACCAACAGATCATCTATCTAAATTACCCTAAATAATCCTGTTTATCTAATTACTTATATCTAATATTACCTTTTCCAGTCTGGCCCCTTGACCTAGAGAATATAATCTAAATTTTATTTTGAAGATTTTTGATCCGCAATGCAGCAAATTCTTGACTGCCTATTCTTGGTCCGATTTCACACCAAGCTTTGCACCATTGCAGAATGATTCCACACTACAATCTCTGAGCCTGCTACGCTATATTATGCTATCGCTTTTCTGGGTTTGCCGCGCACCCTTTTTATAGTATATCTCTTTACATATTCGATCCGTTTTCTTCTTGGTATTGGGTTGGAAAAGGGTTTTTCCATTAATCGGGCCGTCAAAAAACATAGGGTTATGTTAATCAGAAAAACGCGAGAGTACAACCTCAAAAAGAAAACTATTTATAAGGGGTTTTAATAATAAAATTCGTGTCTAAATCTCTATTTCTAAATTTCTTTTTGCTTTCTGAGTTTTTTTTAAATTTTAATCTTTAAAACTTCATTTTAACTTTTTTTAACCCAAAATCATCTTGACTTTAATTTTCATTAATTTTAATCTTAAATTTTTCTTTTATAATTTCCCAAAAATTTTTCTTGACTTTAATTTTCCTCATCTTAGAATTTTTAATATTCAATTTAATTTTAAACTCGTGACAATAAATTTTTTCCCAAAATAGGGCCCAAATTAATAATTTCTGTTTAATTTGTCACTCTCCTTTACAATTCGTTCAAAAATTTTTACATTTAAAAAATACCATTCTGGGTGCGAACCAATCTAACACTTCATATGGGTGGTGCTTCTCCCTTTTTTAAAACCTGGAAACACTTTTTAAATTATATTTTCAAGATTTTCGGGGGCAGTCTCCCCCGAAATGAAAACTATTTGAGTATTTTATAATATTAATAAATTTTACATAAATTATTTATATATCACAAAAAATTTTATCTCCATCCCTCATCTGGAACAAAACTCCCAAGACCCCCACCCTTTTATTATTATTGTTGTCCCTTGACCGCCGGGGTTTCCCGAACCAGATGCCTCATAATACGTAAAAAATAAAAAACATATATATATACAATATTATACAATTACAAACTTTTTTTCAAAAACCATTATAACAAAAACCAAAGGAATTTTCGACTCCAAAGTCAACATCAAGTAAACAAATTTGAATACAAATGTTTTCTTCAAAAAAATTTTAACAAGTAAAAAAATTTCCCCAAAATTAAATGAACACTCATTGTGTGTTTGACTTTTATAACTTTTAAGCCCCCCCGAGACTTCCTTTTTTGCAAAAATTTTCCACCACTTGTTAAAATCATAAAAATGAAACAATACAACCTGATTTTTATATTCGGTCTCCCACGTTCACATTCAACGATGAGGTGTCATCACTCTTCATTCCTTGTTTGTTCGGGAATTTTTTGTTGAAGGCTTTAAATCTCCTTGTCTTTTTCCTTCCCTTTCCCCAAATTTGTGTTCTTGGCTGGTTGTGGTTCTTCGTTTCCGTCTGGCCTTAGATTATACTTTTTTTTCAAATGGAATTCAGTTGATTCTCTCCTGCTCTTTTTCTATCTCTGGAAATATCTAGATGACATTTGTCTTTTATTATTATTATTATTACTATTTTTTTTGCCACTTCCTTTGTGGTCCACTTGTCCCCGAAAACCTGATCTTTTATTTCCTTGGTTTTTTTTAAACCCTTTTTTATTTTTATTTTCTTTCCCCTACTGAACTAGGTAGTGATCTGACCAGTGATTTGTTTTATGGGTCCTCTCTGTATTTTTGTATTGATTTGATTGGTTCCCAACCCCTTTTGCCTCTAACCTACGTTTCACCCAGATTTTTTTTCCCCTATTGTGACTCATTTAACCCCGGGTATTTTTTTTTCCGAAGTACGGGGTTTCCTGACTTGATCTTATACTTTTGGGATACCTGTTCCTACTTCGACCCGTCACATTTCCTATGACATATTTTCTTATTTGATCTACGTTAACTGTTAATTTTTTTCCTGATTTCCATTTAAACAATATTGTTAAAGTTCCTAACTTCTGGGACTCTAAAAAAGGTCCCTCAAATTTTTTTTAAAATTTTCCCATACTTTGTTAGCAGCTGAACTTAGGGGTGTGTTTCTAATCCAATCATTTACCTTTTTTTTTTATGTCCTTTCTACGTCTATTAAAATATTTTTCCCCCCTTTTCCCCTTTTTTTAATTTTCTATTGCTAGCTTTTTTAAAAACTTTTCTGTATATTTTGAATTTTAAATTTAGAGTTTCCCCGATATCATAACTATTTTTTGAAAGGGTTTAATCAATTTTCGACCTAAAAATAACTCACCCGGTGTTTTCCCGTTGTTTCATTCACCGCCTACGAAAGCGTAAACAAACTCCGAAAAATTGATCCCAAGTATCTTTTGGATCTTAACGAAAGAAACTTTGCACTTTTCCCGTTTAACTTTTTCAGTCCGTTTGTTGTGGTCGATATGAAACAGTTTCACATCCCTTTTGCCTAATCTTTCCCCCGGCTCAAAATCTCGGAAATTTTGGGGACCATTATCACTTATTAATTTTATTGGAGCTCCATAACGCGATATAAGTTATCAAAAAATATCCCTATTATCGAGATGGGGCCCTTTTTTAAGAGGTATAATTTCAGCCCATTTGCTGAAATGATCGGTTTTTAAAAATATAGCGGTTACGTCTTATTCTCGATATGGGATGGGCCTAATAAATTAACGTCACTATCTCATTCGGATAATTTGATAAAATTTGGGATTTAACCACCAGCTGGCGCGTTTTTATAGTTTTTAACTTGGCCTGGCGGAATATTGATCAATAAATTTTTTTGTGGGGGAAATAACAAACGCCCCAAATTTTATGATCTTTTTAAATTCCGACTTTACTTATTGGGTATGAAATTTCCCCATTATTTCACCAAAGATTTTGGTGCACGCATTTCACCTAATAGGCTGTTTCGCATAAAAAAAAATCCTTCAATTAAAGGGAAATCGTGGGACCAATTCTCACATATCGTTGCATTAACTGATTTACTTGGGGTTTTCTAAATATCTATATTTTTGACCAATTCTGGGTATTTTTCTTTTCCCTCTAAATTGTTCCCGAAGAAAGTACCAAATCTTTGATTTGGCACAATTTTTATCCCCCATTATACTTTTAAATTATTCCTTGATAGAATGTCACCACTCATTTTGAGTTGGTTTTTATTCTATTTGAATTCTCTAACTTTACCCCATCTAATCCTACTCGATAAATTTTGCCATGTGTTAGGCGGTTAATGCGGCGTGATCTGTTTTTACCAATTGGTAATACCCTAAATATGCAAATTTTTCAATCCCTCTCTGCTAGACTTTCTCTTTCGGTTCAATTCCCCTTTTGCGTTGTTCGGTGTAGGGACCCAAATAGACTGGTCTTTTTTTGTTGGTTTTGTACGCCCCCAAACCAATCAACTGGCATCTGTAAATCCGAATGGTTCCTAAAAATTTGGTTTTAAAACTGGCGTTTTTGTTCCGCCTCCTTGACCTCTTCGAATCCTTTTTGTTTCAATGGAAACAAATTTTTAAATTTTCGTTTAAGATTAAAAAAGGGTTAAAATATCCGCAAAATTTTTAATAAATTTCGCAACCACTGAACATACCAAAACAGGATACCTCTTTTTTAGTTTCGGGGTGGTTTCATCTCTTGTATAGCTCTAACCTTTGTCTCATCCGTTTTAATTCCCTTTTTTTACTAATAATTAATCCCAAATATTTCTTCATCGCACCCAATTTCATTTTTTTTCCTTATTTAATGTCAATCCCAAAACCTTTAACAACGAAAAACTTCCCCTTTTTTCAACATGGTGAGTGAATGATGGAACGCGATAATAACGTCGTCCATGTAAACACTCACAAACTTCCCCCATCACCGGTTTTAGGATTATGTCAATTGCTTTTTAAAATTGGGGGGGGCTCCCGATAAAAACCGAAAGGCATCCGCGAAAGCATAAGTGCCACTTTTTTCTACAAAAGCGGTCTTAACTATATCCTGGGGTTTACGCCATTTGAAAATACCCAATTCTTAGATCAAGAGATGACAAGTTGATATGGTATGTTCGTTAATAAATCATCTATTAACGGTAAAGGGGATCCGGATACTTTGTATCAATTTAATTTTCTATAATCCGCAAAACCCCATATGCTTCCCCGGGTTATCCGGTGGTAACCCCTTTTTTTTCTTGCATAATACAACAGGTGACGCGGGGGACTGAATTGGAACAATCGTTTCCTCTTGTAACATTTTTGTATTTAAAATTTTTGCGTTTCCATATTTTGGTTGGGGAAACCCCCTGGTTTATTCCGTTAATTTCATTTAAACAAGTAAGACCTGGGTTTTTTAAAATAACCCTTTAAAACTACTAAAACAATTTTTTTTTTTTTTTTATTCCCCCCTTTTTTTTGGAAAAAATCTATCCAACTTTTCCTCTTTAATTTTAAACCCCCAAATTTTTTGGGAAATTTGGGAATTTTCAACGTTTTGTTAAAATCAAATTCTATTCTTGCCATTTAAATTATAAGAAAATTTTTCTAAATCTTTCAAAAGAAATGCCTTTCTTTCAATTGTTATTTAACAATTCTACTCCCCCTTTTGGCTTTATGTCTTTTTACCTGAGGTTTTTATTTAAAAATATTTTCCCTTTCTTCTTCCCCATTAAAAGATTTATTCTCCGGGTCCCTATTTAAAAATTTTTTTAATAAATGGTACTGGGGAATTCTCGGTCATATTAAAATCTATTCCCTTTCGACCCTCTTGAGGTTTTTAAACCCTTTTTCATTTTTAATCTCCCCTTTTTTCTATTGTTAAATTACACTCGAACCCTTTTTCACGGTCCCCTTTAAAAATTTCATTTCCTCATTTAAGGACCCCTGTTGTTGAAATTTTGATCTTTATAAATTTTTTTCTCGAACCCCCTTTTTTTTTGGGCATTCCTAAAACTATTTTTTTATTTTTACCCCTTTTTTCCAAAAATTCCTCCCCTTTCCCTTGGCCAAAATTAGGCTTATTTTTACCGCTTTTTTATGGCTGAAACCCCTTTGTAAATTTTCAAGAATATCTCCTTGGGTTTAGGACCAAATTTTACGATTTTTGGGTTTCTAACCCTTTTGTCCTCCTTGGGGCAACAAATTTGACCCTAAGTCTTTGGGAATTCCACAAACTTCCCATTTTTTAAAAACTTTACAAAACATGCCTCCCTGATTTCTTTTTTTTGATATAAAATGATGAGCTTTTTTTTTTTGCCGGGAAAACCTTCCTAATTCATTTTTACTAAAAAATTGGGGTTTTTTCCCCAACAACAAAATACATCCAATCCCCTTCCTAATACTTTTAATAACCTCAGTTCTTGGGATTTCAAAAAACTAATATTTGTCAGACTAATGAACCCGCCATTCTGCCGAAATACATTTCAGGTAGAATTTAAATTTCCCCCTACATTACCTAACAAATTTAAAAACGTTCGGGCGCCATTTCCATTTCCCCTTATGACCGCTTCCTTCCCGGGAATGGGTGGGGTTTCAAAATGTGGGAGACATAATTTTAATACAACTTTTTTTTTAAAAAAACTTTAATCTTAAATTCAAATTTTTTTGACAATTTTTAAATTTAAAAAGTGAGGTACAAAGTAAATCACGTTTTTAAGTCGATCACAATAGATCATCATCTCATATCCTAAATAACCCTGTTTATCTAATTACTTATATCAAATATTCCCTTTTTTCCAGTCTGGCCCCTTGACCTAGAGAATATAATCTATAACTTTATATTTAAGATTTTTGATCCAATGAGCTAATTTTGACTCCCTATTCTTGGCCCCGGTTTCACACCAAGTTTTCCCCTATTGATCAGAATGATTCCACACTACAATCTCTGAGCCGAAATTATTTTTTGCTACCTATTTCTAGGTTTGCCCGCTATCCATAGTATATCTCTTTTTACATATTCGATCCGTTTCTTCTTGGTATTGGGTTGGGGTTTTTATTAATCGTGGCCGTCAAAGAACATTAGGATTATGTTAATGAAAGACGCGAAAACGTCACAACAAAAAAATCTTTTTTCCCTATATATTTCCCTTTTTTCGGTTTTTTTTACAATTTTAGTACAGTGTATACCAATCAAAAAGGTAAAAAACGACTACAGTGTTTGTTTTCAATATTGACTAGAACTGTTACTAAGCATTTAAACTTTCGTATTAACACGTTCGGTTTTTTTTGTCAAAATAGCATTTTTAAAAAAATTATAAATGCTTTTTAGGACTCAATGTAATAAATACTAATATTTAACCAACAATGTTTAAAAAAAATTGCCATTTCAAAAAAAATCACAATTAAAATGAAATTTTAGCAATTTTTTTGAAAAAACTTAAAAGCAATTATGGGAAAAAAGTAATAAACTTATTTTTAGTAAAAGTATTACCAAAAAAAATTTGATGCAGTTATCTAGAGAATGTACAAAAATTTTTAATGTTTTATTAAAATTTGAAAATTTTAGAGCTGATTGGTAAACATTATAAGAAAATCACATTTTTATGAGACCATTACTTAAATAACAAGCCCTAACTCAAAAGTATTCATACAAAAAATATTTTAGACATTCTCTAGAAAATAGCATAAATATCATGTTCAAAAATTTTTATGAAATACAATTGTAATTTTTTGGGTTATTAGACTCCCATGTAGTTTTGAACTATTTAAATGCCCACTTCGGGAAATCAAAGCCCCCCCTTTTTCTAACTATAAAATTGATTGTAGTTTGGGTTTTCTGGTAGTGTAGAAACAAAACAAAGTATCTTTTGTAAAGCCAAAAAGATAGCTCTATTCAATATAAAAAAAAACAAAAATATCTATCGGGGAAGAATTGGTCATTTTCAACGTGTTCGGATACTTTAAAAGATTGCTACGGTTTCGGAGCAAGTGTCGTGAGTTCAGAACAGAGGTTTTCGAACCCCCTCCGCGAACAAGTGCCGGTTCGTGGATCAAATGGCATCGGGCCACGCAAGGAGCAGTAAATTATTTTCATTTTATTTACTGTGTTGTATTTCTCTCGAGTTCGTGCGACTTTACATGGGAATCACTTATTACATTTTATATTAAATCACTTTATATTCATTTTTTGGTATGACTGTAATTTACTTTGAAGGCATATTTAAAAATAATTAAAACATATCAACGCTCCCCCTCAGCCAGTGATGGATAAAGGCTTAGATCTGCAAGGTTCGGCTTGAGTTTGACACCCATGTGCTTTATGTTCAGAAGTATATTTGTAACCTTTCGATGACGTTAGGTCAGATACAGGACGATGATACAGGAATCTACTTTACAAAGGAAAATTCCACAAATATTGAGAACTTGAAAAGGCCAAATCACGCAAAATTCGAACAACAGCAGAAAATCATCTCTAGATCTTCCGACTGAGAAATATACTTCGTTTTTCAATCACACACATAGATTTCTTGATTCAGCTGATAGTAATTTTATGTCAGCTTATAAATTCCATTTATGTGATAACTTACATTCTGCTTCTATCTAGTTTCTGAGACTACTTTCTTCTACGAATCCACTCTTTGAATATAGAGACAATGCTATCGAATCAAATGAGAGAACGGAATACAAAACAAATCGAAATAAATGTTTAAAAATTCACTGAGTGCTAGATATTTTATTGAAACTTTAACAATTTCGAGCAATTCGGTATATGGTTATGGGAATTTCCTGCTTTGTGTGTGGGAGAGAAAATTTAATCATCTTGTAAGTATAAATTAACTTTTGATATAGTACAGAATCGAATTTTCTTCTCACAATAACTTTGAAATTACTCGAGAGTCACAAATAGTATTTTTGCATATGAAGGAAACTTAAAATTTTATAATAATGGCAACAATATAAATTTTGTATAATTATAAACGTTTGTTTTTTAAAGGAAAAAAAATTGCATTAAAGTAAATTATAGTTTGTTTATATTTTTAATTTAAATTTCGAAGGCAAGCTGCAGTACCTTTGTTTTTGGAGAAACAATACTTCTATCTTACCTTGGTTTAAGTATAATTCTTTTTTATTTCAAAGTAATCCCCCCTCCCACACTTGCAATTTTTACTTCGAATTCAACTAAATCAGTAACCGAGACGTCTTGTATTATCTGGGTAGTAAAAAATTAGTTATCAAAACAATTTGATTCCTAATCAAGGAAAAAAATATTCTTTACCCTAGTATTTAGACTACAGAAAATAATAAATTAATGATGTATATAATTTTTGTTTTAAAAATATTATTGTTGGGATTTTTTTTAGTAACTAGTGTTTAATTTTATCTTAAAGTAGTGTAAATAATTTAAATCGGAAGGCTTAATATAATTTTCTGCTGCTATTTTTTTATTTAAAAAATTGTAATATTTTCAAGCAACGCCGTCCATTACATTATAATGGCATTTCAATGGGTGAAATATTGGAGAAACAGCCAAGTTGGCCTCATTTTTGGCGATTTGGCCAAATGGAAAATTCTGGAGAAGTCTAGGACGTCATGACCTATAACATAAACGTATTATGCGGCGCTAAAAAAATAACAATAGCTTCCTTAAACTGAGTTAGTTCTACTTCAGCTATATATATTGAAGTGTTCACTTCGGTGTATCTACTTTCGAGCGAATCGTGGCTTGCGGATAGCTTTTATAATTATTTAGCTGAATTTTTAGACACTAATAGTTCTGTGTGAGGACTGTAGAAAGTATAAGAACTTTCTGGCGCTTTTTTTAAAACAGTTTCTAATGCTGCTTATTCTGTATTTTAAAGACTATTTTCATCAATAAATTTCATCGCACTTGAAGAATTATTTTTGTTCTTCGAAACTGACAGTTCATCAAATCTAGGATGCTCGATCTACGCAAAGTTACTAACAATGTAATTTTACTCTGGAATTCTTTTATAATACAGTGAAAATCGCTTAACACGAAACTGAGGGGGGACCGAAATATTTTTTCGTTTAAAGGACATTGCAAAAAAAAAAGTATTAAGAATAAGTTTATTAGTGTTTATGTATATATGCGTATATTTAATAAAAGTTTAAACAAAAACATTCACAAGAACTTAAAAAAATTTAATACATAGCTTACTACTTAGGTTACTTTAACTTAGGTTACTTTTACTACTTTAATACTTAGGCTAAGTCTGTGATATGGTCGATCTTTGTCGACCATATCTTTGTGGGTCAGCGTAAGTTAGAGGTGTGGGATTCTCGAAATGAAGAGACATTTTAGAATTCTTAATATGACTTTATTAAGAGTTTAACTTAGATTACTTATATATTGAACAAACTTATATTAAGTGAGAATAAACCAAAATACGTAGTCGTAACTAAAACAGATCGCGCAATTGGATCACTTATCTAAATAATTATATTATCCGCCTACTCTCAATCCTAATAATATTTCGAATTCGGAAAATAATCTTCCTACCTTGAATTCCAAGCACCGGTTCAAACACCTTCAGATCGGATGTTGGGCTCGTGTGCAATAGTATGCACTTTGTAGTAAGGCTAGATATTCGTGATTCTTGGGTAGGCCGTCAAATTACACTTCTACCTTTTCCAAACAGAGCCCCTTTAAAATTTCCATCCGCTTACTAAAACTTCTGTCCTTTTAAAAGGCTATCTTATTTGCATCTATACTTTTGTTTCACTTCTTGGATTTGGGTTGGAAAAGATTTGCCATTAATCTTGTCCGTCAAAGAACCCAGAGGTTATGTTACAGGAAGGACGCGTGAGCCGTCACAAGTTAACCGTTTTATAAAGGAAAAACAATTAATAGTTTATACAAAAAAAAAAACATATTCGTCTTTTCCTTTTTTCAAGATTAAGACATACAGAATATGTAATTGAATGCAAATCAGCAAAATAAAATAAAATAAAATAAAAGAGTATTTCCTTTACACGAGTGAAGAGTGATTTGCACAGCGAGCAATTATTTTTTTTTCGAAATAAAACTTTTGAAAACTTAGCAACAAAACAGGTATAACTTGTACAACTTATAATATGCAGCAAATAATAGAAATCCTTTACCTACACTATTAAAATTCGTAGGAAAACAAACTTATCTATCCATCTATCTGACTGTCAATGTGTATCGATCTTCTCACGAACCGCACAACGCAGAAACTTGCCAAAGGTACCAAAAGATCGTGAATGATCCGTTTTGACCATTTATATTCCAATATTGCAATTAGTTAAAAAGATATTAATTAAAAACCTTAAAACGTACACTTATTTTACCCTGGGCATTTTTTACCGCCGAGTGGCTTTACGGAATGAGTTTAGCAAAGCTCTAATTTTTCGCCGTTTTTTATCCCCGACGTTTTTAAAACACAATCTAATTTTTTTTATGAGACTCAGACAAAAATAATTACAGAATCTGAAAGATCATTTACTTCGCCACGATACAGTATAATTTATTTTACAAAATAATAATTTTTTCTACTTCTTACGATTTTTTCTAAAATGAGTCAAAATCGATATGTTTTTATGAAAATGATTTCTAAATCGTTCCGTTTGCATTTTCTTTCTCGTTAAGGAAATGATATTCTACACTAAAAAAGTTCGTGCCTTTCTCTTTTAGAATCAGTCATTTAAAAAATAAAGTGTCAAAAACTTTTTTTGTTACGATTTTTCAAAAATAGTTAAAATTTTATTTAAATACTTATAATTTATTTAGCTTTAAAATAATCTTACGAAACTTTTTCGGGTGTGGAACGATATTATCCGTAATCTGCACAAATATTGAAAAAATTACTTAAAAATTACAGTTTTTTTAAATTGTGTTTTTTTTCCTTTTTGCGAGAAATATTTAAGTATTATTTTTGTTACATTTTTTTGTTTAAAAATTACTGTTGTTTGCAATTGATATATGAAGTTTGAAGGCCTTAAGTTGAAAATGAAGCCCTAAAAATTAAAACTTTAACAAATAACGCAATTTTTCAATAGCCAAGGGTTTGGTGGCGAAAACCTGTTTGGCGCCAAAGGAGTAACTTTTCCTCTATGCACTCCACGCTTGATGAAAGGTTACACTAGAAAGAAGATGCAACTATAAATATTGAAAGTCACCAGATTTGGCGAAATTGAATATCTCTTCCTTTTATTTTAAAGGTCTTTTCACTCCTTTTTCTCTGAAGATTTCGTGGCGTATTTGGCAAGAGCGTTATATTTTAGTCGATTGTACTCGGGTTCAAAACAACATCATTGCTTAATTTTTATGATTTTTTAAAAAATACTCACAATTTATTCGCGCATTTAATAACTTCGCCACCAATTTTGTAATTGGAAAGATAATTTATTTCGTCACGATACAGTAGTTTTTTTAGTGTTTTTTAAAAACAACGATACTTTACATATTTTATGATTTTTTCTAAAATGAATCAATGTTGATGCGTTTATATGAAAATGATCTTTAAAAAACACATACTTCAATCGTTTCGAGTTAGTGATTTAAAAAATAAAATGCCAAAAACTTTTTTTACGAAATTTTAAAAAATACTCAAATTTTAAATATTTATAATAACTATTTATCAAATTCAAATATTTAATAGCTTCTTCATTTATAAAAATTATTGTATGAAACTTTTCCCCCGTGTATCGAACATTTCAAAAAATGCTCACCATTTTAATGCAACATTTAATATAGTTGTGATATTTTGTAATTAGAAAAATTCTACTTTTTTCAACATACAACTATTTTTAAAAAGGTACATTTTCGTTTCCGGGGCCTAAAAAGTTGCAAAGTGAGTTAATATTAAAGTCCACTGTTCACTTATTCGAGAGCTTTTGGTGACGCACCTCGACATTTTGAACCATTGTCAAGTGACGGGGATGAGACTTGAGCTGACACTCATCTCTCTTAATTACCATACCACACCAACGCTAGGATGTTTAAACTCTCAACAGATTCAACAGCGGGTCTTCAGCGGTAGCCAGAATTTTAAAAGGGCAGTAATAATTAATTGTGGGAAATTACCATGTGAAAATTTTGTAATGACATTAAAATAGAAATCACACACACATACCAGGAACGGCTGATAGCGAGAGGGGAAGGGGAATTTCCATGACAATATTTTATGCATTTAAAAATGTGCAACGCCGGGGTAAGTAAACCTGTCTGACAAAGAAAAGCGAAAACATTTCGAAACAGGGAATTTTAAGTTATACTCTCGGTAAAAGCCCGAGCAACGCCGAGCTAAGTGGAGGAGGGGGTGGAAGTCATTTTGAAAAAGAGTATTAGAAGTGCTGATTTTGTGAAGGAAAGGGAAAATTTATAAAATTAGAGAAAGCCCGTGCAAAACGCCGGGCCATGCAGCTAGTTTTTAATAATGAATTTCCTAACCCCATTTTTATTTTCTACAATATAGACACAGAGAAAATCCAAGTGCCTTTAATTTTTTTTTAATGAATTTTTTCACTAGGCAGAACTTTAAAATGTGTCAGTTGTCTCCTTGTTAATTCACACACACACACTTTCTCGCTTTTTTTGTACACAGATATTCAAAAATTCTTAATTGCGTTCTTCCTTTGGGTAATAAGTAGTTAATTAATTTGTTTATTCAGATTTATTTTTCATTTCAAATTCTATAAGTTTTATTTTCGTGTTTGATTTTGTTCTCAGAATTTATTCTTCAAAGAAAATTTAATTATATTTTCAGAGTAATTAATTGAAGAATTAAAAAAAAAAAAAGAAACTAATTTTTCATCAGTTTGAATCCTTCCAATAAAAAAATTGAATTTTACGCTTCGAGAATTAATAAATTCAATTTATTTGTTCTGAAGAATGATTGATGTTTATTTTTATCAAATTCCGTTTCTATAGCAACGTTTATTTTTTCACTTTGATTTTAAAACACTTCTACAAAACAGTTAAAAACTTTCTAATCTTAATTCCTTGCCAAATAAAAGTAGAAAAAAAAAATCTCAACTGATGAAAGTTATAATTTATATTTGTATAAGCATCCTAATTTGTTTGTAAAAGGAAAATCAATTTCAATCTTCAGTCTATTTTAAATTTTTTTTTCTACTATCACTTTCAAAGCGGGGAATATTTTTTTTTCTGTGTGAAGCTAAACATTTCATATGAAAAACGAAAATTTCTTTCTAGTCTTTATTTTGCAAATTTCAGATGGTGCAGGATATCATTCAAGATTTTATTTATTAATATTCTTATAACAAACATTAAATGATTCCATTTTCTAATATAGTATTAAATACTACATCTTTTTGTTATACCTCTACATTTTTCATAATTTTTTAATTTGTTCCCATTTACGTTAAAACCAACTTTTATCATTTTCTTAACATAAAAAAAAAGGTTTTTTTAAAGAAACACATAAAAATTTAAAATTGGACTAACTATTTATTCAGTTATACTTTTCCCGAAAAATTAAAATTATTATAGAATTTAGTTGGTTAGAGGAAACCATTTTTATTTTTGAAGTGAAAACTTCTTTAGGCGTGTTTTGCTGAAGAGTGAATTTAAATGAAGCGTCAGGTTCGGGTGCATTACGTTGACTCGGAAATCGTGCTCGGGTCACTTAGTTTTGAACTGAAAACTTCTTATACACGAGTTATTATTTTTTTTAAGTAAAAAATTTTATGCACACTTTTTCCGTGAACTTTTCTTTTCTTTCTTTAAATTTTCCTGTTATGCAGTTCACTTTCACTCAACTTCAGCGAATGAAGAAGAGAAGAAGAGAGCAAGCGAAACTAATTTAAAAAAAAAAGATTATTCTTATGCAGGGAATCACAAAAGAGGAATTCTGGTTGTTATTATAAGAATATTTCAATGTTTGTTATCAAGCTGCCACTCTCCACTGAGTCTTAACCGACTATCTAGTGAAGGTGAGTTTGATTTTTCCGTTGAACATTGTTTATGATCAATAATGTTTAAAAATGTTGCAAGAGTTGATTTGCTAACTATATTAGAAACAAGTAATATAAAATTTTTTTTTTTTTAAAGTCAATTCCTACTTAGATCAACAAAGAAAATTTTTATTTTAGCTACTTTTTATTAATTAATTACAATTAATATAAATATGTACATACATAGGATAGAATCACAACATTAAGTGGTCATTAATTTGTATTAATTTTCATTAAAGCATCGTATTATCATTCAAAACAAAACATGAGAAAAAAAACCTTTTCAAGTTTTGACACACAAGTTGCCAAAAAGGGTCGCTAAGTCGCCAAAAATGATGCCGATTCTTTAAATAGTTTAAATCAATTAATATTTATTAATTATATTTAAATTATTGTATTGCCATCCAAAATAACCATGTATATAAAATTTCAGCTCAATGGAGCGCTTTAAAATGTATTTTATTAACGATTGAAAATTCCCCACCAAGATAAATAAATATATAGAGAGTATGAGCTAATAGTGTGTGTGTAGGAATTGAAAAATGGATGGTACTGTACATGAATCGCTTAAAATCGTTGGATTAAAAGAAATACTTTTAATTTATCAGAATTTATAAAAGATAAGGAATTTGTCTTGGACTTCTCTGTGACCACAGTTGTGCAACGTAAATATGAAGATGAGTTGCATTGGTTACTCTTACAACAATAAACGAAATGTTTAAGTTCAACGTATTATGTTTTGTTGAAAGTATTTCTTCATTAGATAAACTCCTTAAAGCAATACAAATAATGGTGTGACCTGTGCCAAGAAGGAACGAAAGATGAGATCTATTTTTTGATTAATGTATCCGAGACTACGTTCGGAACCGTGATTTTAAAAAAGCGCATTAATGGATAATTTTCATGTATTTAGTGTGACTTAGATTAGAATACATGTACAAAATTGGTTTAAGGACATTTTGACAAAAAAAATTTATTTAAATACAATATTTCGACAAAAAATTAACTTAGAATAACCTTTTTTCCAAATGTTCTCCTTTTGATAAAAATGCTTTTATTGTATTAATATTTTGCCTGTATATAGCTCAGACCTCTGTACAGAGGCTCAACTATGATGTTTGAAAAATTCACATTAATTTTAGAGTTACAACCATTTGAAATAATGATCGGCGTATTTTCTTAAAAATTCTCCCTTCTGTTTTCGTAAAACATGGATAAACCGACTTCCGAGTTATGCGTTTCAAAAATTCTAGTTGAGCCTCTGTACAGAGGTCTGTGCTATAGATAGGCAAAATATTAATGCAATAGAAGCATTTTTTACAAAAGAAGAACATTTGGAAAAAAGGTTATTCTAAATTAATTTTTTGCCAAAATATTCTATTTAAAAAAATTCTTTTTATCATAATGTCCTTAAAACAATTTTATATATGTATTCTAATCTAAGTGACACTAAATATCATAAATATTATCCATTTACACGCTTTTACAAAATCATGGTTCCGAACGTAGTCGGATACCTTAAGGACATTTTGACAAAAAAAATTATTTAAATACAATATTTCGGCAAAAAATTAACTTAGAATAATCTTTTTTCAAAATGTTCTCCTTATGTGAAAAATGCTTCTATTATAATAATATTTCGCCTGTATATAGCTCAGACCTCTGTTCAGAGGCTCAACTAGAATCTTTTAAATATATAATTTAGAAGTGGATTTATCCATGTTTTACGACAACAGAGGGGAGAAATTTTAAGAAAAAAACGCCGATAATTATTTCAAATGGCTGTAACTCTGAAAATAATGTGAACTTTTCAAAAGTCATAGTTGAGCCTCTGTACAGAGGTCTGAGCTATATACAGGCAAAATATTATTATAATAGAAGCCTTTTTCACAAAAGAAGAACATTTTGAAAAAAGATTATTCTGTTAATTTTTCGCCGAAATATTGTATTTAAATAATTTTTTTTTTGTCAAAATGTCCTTAAATCATTTTTATACATGTATTCTAATCTGACACTAAATATCATGAAAATTATCTATTTATGTGCTTTTTTAAAATCACAGTTCCGAACGTAGTCGGATACCTTCAATAGAAAAGGCCTATCTAAGCACAAAAAGAGCCGAAATTATTAAAATCCAAAATTTTAACGAAGTTAATTGGCAAGAAAGTTGCTTATATTTCGGTTTATATTGACATCGCAGAGTGAATAAAAATCAGTGAGTTTGATTCGCGTTTTCCCCCTTCTATTTTAGAATAATTTTTGTATGAGAATAATGGCAAAGAGCTGAAGGGAAAGCAAACTGTTATTTCGCTTAAGTTGAAGATGGAGCTTTTTCAGATTGTGGATCCAACACAGAAGACGAAAACATGTAAAAATTTTGGTATTGCTAAATTTTGTATTAAATTTCATTTTCATGGGAATCTTTTTGTTTCATTGATTATTATTAAATACAAGCATATATGCAAGCTAATGTAGGTAAAATGTTATCTAATACACTTAATTTTGTTGAATATATGTTTTTTTTTCTTTTTACAATATCCTTTATCAAGAAAAAATATTTCAGTCCCCTCAGTTTCGTATTAAACGATTTTCTCTGTATACGAATACGTAACTTTTAAAAAAATTGCCATTTACAGAAAATGATAATATAAGCAAATGTTCCGATGAAAAGGCACGAAAAAGTGAATTGTGAAAATGTCGTAAAAGAAAACATAGTACATCCAAACAATTGTATACTCTAGTCCAGAATAAATCAGAAATTTTCATTTTTATCCTGTGGTCATAAGCACAAACACACATTTTTTTTATTGTTATGAGGAAACTTGATTAATAAATAAAGAAATCAAATAAAGTATGCTAGATATCACATTTCATATGCTAAGCCGAAACCTTTGTAATATTTATTAAAAATGTATTATTATTTTTATTTATTTATTTTTAAGATGGCAACATTTGTTATAAAATTGTATAATTATTTCTTTTTCCTATGAGTGGCAGCAGTAAATATTACTATATAATTATCTGTGAAAGGCAACATTCTATTGTTCTCTAATTTGTTCGATTTTTAGGACAATTAAATTTTGGAATCAAGTTTCTATGAGCTTGAAAATAATATTTATATCTATAACTGAAATTACTAGTAAAATTGCAGAATCGGCCGCGATTTATTTTTTTTGCATTTTCATGAGAATGATAAGTGCGCCAAGCGTAGTAACCTAGCCGATTTCTTAGCAATGATGGAGAAATCGTATCGACTCTCTCTCATTTTCGTCATAGCTAGTACTTTTTTTATTTGAATAATTTTGTAGAATTCGGTTCAGTAGTTATTTTATTAATATTTTTTTAAAATTTGTTATGTATTACTTATTGTTTTGTATATTATTTTATTATTATTATTCTGGTATATAAAATTAACTTTTTATTACTTAATATTTATGCAGACGATTTTAATTCGACTTTTAATATTAAAGTTTGAAAAACTTTAATATTTCTATAATTTTAGTTCGTTTGCCGTTAGCTCGCATTTTTGCACTTACTTTTCAGTGGAACATTCCATAGTTTGCTTTCTCGTTTGCCGTCAGCTCACATTTTAACTCCTACTTTTTAGTGGAACAGTTTATGCAATATTTCACAGGGGTCGTTTTTTGGCTTCATTTTTCCGGTGTGGATACATTTTTCCAAGGTAATTTCTTTTTCTCCATAAAATTTTTTACAGATACTCACGATAACCACCAATAATATTAGTATATTTGCAAATGTGTGAATAATTGTACGTTGAAATATGCTGAGAATACTGAAAGGTTTTTTTGATAAGTTGCGTGCTTTAGGAAAGAAAGTTTTGTCAGAATGGTTCGAACTGTGGAAAAAACATGAAAGGGAGAGAAAGGAAGGGTAAGAAGGCAGTAAATGACCGTTTCAAAAATAATGTATCTTATTTTTTCTTTTTTAATTAATTAATTTTAATTAACTAAAATAAATTTTTATTTAATTTTTTAAATTAATTTTTCATTAACGACTTTAAGTTTTAAAAAGTATTTTAATTTTGCAACGATTTTCAGTTTTAAAGGTATTTTAAATGCTTTTTCACACAATTCCTACTATTAGCTCACAATCTCTATATATTTATTTATTTATCTTGGTGGAATTTTCAATCGTTAATAAAATACATTTTAAAGCGCTCAATGGAGCTGAAATTTTATATACATGATTATTTTGGATGACAATACAATAATTTAATTATAATTTATAAAAATTAATGGATTAAAACTAATTATTTAAAAAATTACAAATACAGTCACGTTGGCATCAGTTTTAGCGACCCTTTTGATGACTTGTGTCAAAACTTGAAAAGGCTTTTTTCTCACGTTTTAAAGCATTCAGTTGAACTGAAATTTTATATACACGATTGTTTTGGATGACATACGATACTTTAATGATAATTAATAAAAATTAATTACTACTTAATATTGTGTGATTCTGTCCTATGTATATACATATCTTTGTTGATCTAAGTAGGAATTGACTTAAATTTTTATTTTTTTTTTTTTTTACTTGTTTGTGATTATTTCACTTTTCCGCCATCTTGAATTTCGTGCTCTTTCGTTATTTATTGCATTATTTTACGTTTGCATTGTTTAAATCTCAGCACTGAATACGCGCAAATTTGAGAGTTAAAAGTGACATTCCATTTTTAATTTAAGAAGATCCTTTCAACAAAAATATTCGTGAAATAAAAGTGCAATTCTTCTTAAAATTAAATTGTTATTTATTGGCAAGGACATGTTATGTACAGACTAATTTCACGTGAGATTTAAAAGACTGTAAAAACCATTGTTTTTATCATCAGGAAAAATTTCTGAATTTATGCAATATTCATTAGATGTTACTAAATTGAATAAAACACATTTTAAATAGCGTTGAGCATAAATAATTTTAAATAAGTAAAAATAAGAGCAAAAATATATCCTTTAGTAGATGTTTCGGTTACATAATTTGATTTGATATTGCTATGTACGATGTGTCACGAAAAATTCCAAAAATCTCTCTCAATTCTTGATTTATTAAATGAAATACCAGTATATTTTGCATTTCAAATTCATTTATTTGTACTGTGCGCGATTCCAAGAATGAATAGATGATAATTTTTTTCTGTTTCAATAAGAATATATATATATTGAATATTCCAGAAACCTCTTTTTGGACATCTCTCGAGCAAATTATGGGGTTTGATTCAACTCGGATTCTTAATCAAATTTTCAAAATTTAAACAGCGTTTGAGATTTTGCAAACCTTGTGTGACATTTTATACAAAAAAAAAAAAGTATTAAAATACGGATGGTTTGTTTTCAGGATCTTACTGACAGACAGAATCAAGAATATATTAATATCATATTGCCTTCAATTTTTTAGAATGGAACCTGATATTACTTAAAATTTTCTTATAGAGTTATTGACATTTTCCTCCCTTTCCATTTCTCTGAATTGATGACTGCTGCAAAAAAGCAAAGGGGTTTAAAGAATGATTTGCTCCAGGATAAATTTATTAAATTTGGAATAAGAATAACTGGAAAGTTGAATTATTCTGTAAATAAATTTCGCTAGAATTTAGGACAAAAAAATTTTTCTTTTATCATTTTTTTTTCTTCAAAACGCATGTATTTTCTCAAGTCGAACTTCTTTAAAAATGAGATAAAAAAGCAAATACATATCAGTTACAGAATAGTTTTAAATGTTTTTCTCAACATGATTTTTATCAATATAAATTTTTTTTGCCAAAATTTTCTGAGAAAAAGATATGATTTGCTTTAGAAATATGTGTTAGCTTTATTTACAAGTATAACAAATATAGGGAACACACAATATTTATTTATTTAGAGATATTTTATGCAGTATGTTATGTATACACTGGTGTTCAAAATTCAGAGAATTTTTAGATAGACTCTAGAACTTTTGGGCAGATTTTGATGAAATTTGGTATGCATTAAGGACTGATATAATGCAAAAAATAACCATTTAAGAGGTTTCAGGAGTGTTAATTTCTCTAGAGGGCTGAAAATATAAACAATTTTCAAACAGGTGTAATTTTTTAAAATTTAAATTGAATAATTCAAATCTTTTACACATTATTTATAAAGGAATGGGGTCTTAGAAAAGTGTAAAGTGTTGAAAATATAATCATAATTTTAAAAATTATACTCATACGAAAATAAGAAACAGTTCTATAAGAAATATTAAGTTTTACGTTAAGCATGCTATTTTCTAAAATAGTAGCTTTAATTATATACTAGCTATGAGTTGATTTATAAAGTTAAATGTATCCTTATTACACTGTAGTATTTTTATATAAACAGAATAATAAATGATATTTTTTAAAAAATAAAAAAAATTACATTTTCAAAATTTTTTTCAAAATTTCAATTTTTTTCAAATATTTTGAAGTGCACAAAAGATATATTTTTCTTAAATGATGTAGGGCTTAAAGAGTATGATACATTTTATAATTCGATAAAGTTTTATACATCAGAGGCTATATTTTAGAAAATAGCGTGCAACGAAAAAATTACTTAATATTTATTAAGAATTATTTCTTATTTTCATATGCTTATAATTTTTAAAATATAATTATATTTCAAACATTTTGTACCTTTTTGAAGCCATAATCTTTCGTAAATAATGTGTAAAAGATTTGAATTGTTTAATTTAAATTTAAATGAATTATACCTGTTTGAAAATATTGTTTATATTTTCACCCCTCGAGACAAAATTAACACTCCTGAGACCCACAGTTAAAATACACACGCATGATTCCGTGTAACACTTATTGAAATCGGAAGGTATGAAACAGTAGTTGGAGAATATAAAAAAAAAAAAAAAAAAAGGTTGATAGGGGGAATGGTTTCCTTTTTCAGATAAATAGGCCTCACACCGCGATTTTATGCAAAACAAGAGAAATTATGAATTCCTGTTGTAATTAATCTCCCTTATTCAGGAACTCTGTTTCCAAGCTTTGGATGGTTCTTGGAGGGGAGTTGCGAGTTGCAGTTGTCCTCCCCAGAACGTCCCAGGCCTGCTCTATAACTACGGATGAGGTCTGCAGGTCTAACTGGCCAATTCATTCGGCGAATATCCTCATTTTCCAGAAATCCATCGACCAGATGAGTTCTATGAAAGTATGGATATCTCTCCAGTATGGCTAGAATATGTGTACCCGCTACTTGCCCTCCAACGTCCGAGAAATCGACCATTACGATTTCGAAGGTTTGATGGTCTGAGCAGACATCATGTTGGATGGCTACACACGCCTCTATATCTTCGCAAGAGGAACTGTGACTGCTGTGAGGTACAGGGATAAGATCTTGGAACCTTATGTTTGCTTTTTCACAGGTGTAGTTCACTTTGATTTTATTTTAACGGATGACAACGCGAGGCACACAGAGTTCATGTGGTCGATGAATTTTTTTAAAGAATGTTCGTCGAATGGATTGGCCCGTTAGAACTCCAAACCTCATGCGTATAGAACATGTCTGGGACGTTTTGGGGAGGGCTATAGCAACTCACAACTCCCCTCCAAGAATCATCCAAGGCTTGAAAACAGAGTTGGTGAGCGAGTAGGATTCACCAGGAGTTCATTTTCTCTTATTTACAGTATAAAATGACGGTGTGAGGCCTATTTTTCTACCCCCT
>BMAV01023961.1:154907-167198 GCA_019973955.1 Trichonephila inaurata madagascariensis | reverse complement strand
TTTTTGGGAGTGGCAAACGTTTTCTTACAATCTTAAGGTACTTGGGGTGAGAGACTGAGTTCCTCACACGGGCACTTTATTTCCAAAATATTTTCTAGGAACATGGTACATTTTTCTCCTATGAACCTTAGTGGCTCTGATTACTGTGTTGTACGACTTATTATAGTTTATAAATGTAAATGTCACTATATATATATAAAGAAATGAGTATCTGTATTCTATTGAAAGAATTTGTAACTGATCAAGCAAGGGAAGGACCCGCTGAAATAATGCATATTAATCCTGATAGCGATAGGAAATTTGAGAAAAGCCATGAACATGAAACGTTTGAGTTGAAAGGAAAGTTTTCAAATGCTTCCTAAAAAAGTCTATCAAGAAAGATATAAAGCCACAAGTGTGCACAAAACACACTGCACCCTGTCAAAAGAACAGAAGCGAGAAGTTGTACATGCTATTTGTTTATCATCAAAGGCCAATAAAACTTCAATAACTTGAACAAAACATAATAGTTGCCTGCAAATATTATTCCTTAAATGTTAACGAAAAGTGTCTGTGATTTGTATCCTTTTTTAAGCTCACGCACATTTGAAACATTTTAATTCAGTTTTATTGGATTTTTTTCCCTCGAATTATCAAGGAACACAGCTATTTTTACTTAAAAAAAAATTTTTTTTACTCTTTTTATAGTGTCTACCCCGAAAAATGTAAAAACAATCACTTGTAATACCAACTCCATGCAGAAAATTGAGAACATTTCTAAGAATATTAGAAAAAAATATTCAAAAATATCAAAATCTGTAGAAGTAAAAACTTTAAAATATTGAAATATTTTTTAAAAAAATTGAGTTCCAAAATAAATGGAAGTTTAAAAATGGTGTTTTTCCTCTGAAATGTCTATTTCATGTGTACTTGAATAGGGTATATGTAAACATTTTCATTTAAATATATAAATGAAAAAATGTGTACAAGGTACCGCTCGTCCTCTTATTAATGTTTAAAAAATTCAAACTATTCAATGCTTTTCACATTTTACCTATAAAATTGTCTGCTTTTTTTTTTTTTAAAAAATTTCTAAATTTACTTCATCCATGAAATACTTTTTTCAAGTGCTAAAAAAGAAAAGATAATGTACCATTTTCTGACCAAACAATAAGTAATCCAGTTTCTATTTTGTGTGTTTCTTGATAACAGAGTTCTATGTATTCAGAAAAAGGCACCCATTTTTGTACAGATCGTTGGGAAAACAGAAAAACTCTTTTCTCCACAAAGGAAGCTATGCGTGTCTATGAGGCCGTTGTGGGAAAATAATGTAGGAACTGTTCAGATCAGCAGACTGGAAAATATCGAAGATGAAGAAACAAAATTTTTTTAGCTTTCGGGACTTTCATTTCTTCGAGTTTCTGAAAGAAAGGCATATAATTATTATGATTTATTTTCCGACCAATGCAAAAGGACCTTAGATTCATTTATTATTTTTTCCAAACGGACATTTTATAAATATATCTAAATTATCATTTGTTACTTTGCTCATGATTAAAAATACCTTAGATTCCTATCGAAAACTTAGATAACAATGTTTTTTTTTTAAATATTAGTAACGTATAAATTAAGTATTAACTTTCATGACATTGATTGCATAATGTAACACTTTTATTAACATAATTATGTATATATTATACTCTTTCTATCATCTGTTCTTTATAATATAAATAATTATTTATATTTTAATAAAAATGTGTAGAATGAATAGTTTCAGTGGGCTTGTGGCGACATATTACAAACAATATTCGCACTACGGAGAAAGGACAAAAACTACTCAACTTTTGATGTAACGTTTATTGTGTTCTGTTTAAATTTTTCCCGGCAAGTAGTCAGACATTGATGTCCGCTCTCTGTGTATGCATTATAACTGTTTACCAAGATTAATTTAACCTTTAATATCATATGCGGTTCAAGTGTAGTATAGAGGGGGGGGGGCCCTTGGCGCAGTCCTTTTTTTGAAAACTAAAAGTGGTCGCCAAGGTACTTTTTTTGGAATTATTTATTATTTATTTTAGAATGAATTCAATATCTCACCATGACATTTAGATAAAAATCGTCAAATCAAAAAGTGCCCTCCCCCCTATACTGCACTTGAGCCTCATATGTAAATAAAAACATTTCCTTCATTGATAACCGGGGGACACACCATCTGCAAAACTCGCCATTAATGACTGCTGTATAACTGAGAAATCAGGTACATTTATGTTATAATTCGAAACTTTTCACACTTTCATATAAAATGGCTACTAATAAGGATGATTCTTCCACATTTTAAATCTCGGTGATACAGATACCGAAATCAATAAAGTAGCAGTTAAGCCTCCATCTTTTTGGCGAAATAAGCCCAAATTATGGTTTTTGCAGCTAGAAGCACATTTTGCTAACAGCGGCATTTCGAATGATACAACCAAATATATTATCGTTGCTGCTGCTCTAGATGAGAATGTTTAAGATTTTGTAGAGTGAATATATTATCAAATCCTCCTCATGATGATAAATACGAAATGTTGAAAAATGACTTGTTAAATAGATTAACCGATGCAGGAGTCAAGGTTAAAAAAACTGTTGACTGATATGGAACTTGGCGATCGACGCCCGTCCGATCTCTTACGGCAAATGAAAAGCTTAGCAGAGAGTCTATTTCTGATGAATTTATAAAATCTTTGTGGCTACAAAGGCTTCCACAGCAGACACAAAGCTATTTTGTCGATTAGTAAAGATTCTTTAAACAATATTGCATAAATGGCTGACAAAATTATTGCTGTTTACTGTACTTCCGAAGTATCTCGGTAATAAACAATGATTCGTCACTAAAATCAACCGACCGTAATAAATTAGAGGCGTTGCAAGCAGACATAGCGGCATTAACAAAAAAAATTTGACGAATTTTCTCGAAGTCTTAGGCAACGTAGTAAATCAAGAGAATATGGCAAACGCACTAGATCCAAATCTAATTCATCCCGTTATACATTTTGTTGGTAACATTTTAAGTTCGGAAGGAAAGCCCAAGAAATGTGTACAACCGTGCCAATTTAAAATGAGATGTTTCGGAAAACCAATAGGTCAATCGCTTGATGCAGCTGGCGATACTGGGGAAAAAATCTGCTGCTTATATTTATACCATAAATCAACCGCAAGCAATTTCTTATCGATACGGGAGCTGACGTATCAGGTATTCCTGCAAATGAACAAAGAAATAGTAAAGTATTAGATTATACATTATTTGCCGCCAATGGTTCAAAAATTAGCACTTTTTGGCACTAAATGCTTATTGATCTTGGATTTCGCCGACAATTTGCTTGGTCATTCATTATAGCAAATGTTTCAAAAGCTCTTATAGGAGCAGGTTTCTCAAAAAATTTGAATTATTAGTCGATTTAAAAAGAAAATGTCTCATTGACCCTTTAACGTCCTTGTCTTCATTTGGTAAAATAGAATACCTAATTTTTCTGTCACTACAATAGTTTCTTCCGGATATGGTTCTTCAATAGCTAAACTTCTTAGTGAATTCAAGGAAATAACACTTAATAACTCATTCATTAAGGAACCTAAACATTTAGTGACGCATCATAACGTAACAAGTGGTCCACCTGTCTCAGCAAAAGTACGTCACTTAGCACCTGACAAGCTTAAGTTAGCGAAAAAGGAATTCGAGTTTAGGCTGGAACAAGAGATTTGCTGACTTTCTAATAGCCCGTGGACAAGTCCATTACATCTAGTACAGAAGAAAACAGGGGATTGGAGACCTTGTAGGGATTATCGAGTTTTGAATGCTGTAACACAACCAGATAAATATCCCATTCCTCCCCTGCACGACCTTTCTCAGAATTTACATGGATGCACTATATTTTCAACTCTCGATTTAGAAAGAACCTACCATTAGATACCAGTTGAACCATTTGACATAGAAAAAACTACCATCAGCACATCTTTCGGTTTGTATGAGTTCACCAGAATGACTTTTGGATTGCGCAGTGCAGATTGCGGATTCTTCATTCCGTACTTCCGGGGTCATATTTTTGCTTCAGCTGCATGGATGATATTCTCGTTGCGTCAAAGAATGAAACCCAGCATATCCGTCATTTTAGACAAGTTTTTCAACGTCTTCGAGATGCTGGCCTTGTTATAAAGGTTGCGAAATGCCAATTCTTACAAACTGAAGTTGATTTCTTAGTTCATCATATTTATGTCAATGGCATTGAGCTATCAAAGAAAAGAATAAAAGTAATCGAAGATTTCAAGTTTCCAGAGATTGTAAATGAGTTGCGGAGATACTTAGGAGTTATTAATTTCTACCATAAGTTTATTCTTAACGCTGCAGAAAATAAAACCATTCTTAACAACTATTTGAAAGAAAAGAAAAGTAATGACAACAACAAAATTCATTGGACAGAAGAGTTAGTTCAAGCATTCGAAAGTAGCAAGCGACAACTATGTAAAGCGACAGTACTCGTTCACCCATCAGAAAGTGCACACATTTCCTTAATGGTTGATGCATCTGATAATGGTATCGGGGCCATGCTACAACAATTAGTGCATAGAGTCTGGAAACCCCTTAGTTTCTTTTCAAGGATACTAACTGATGCCCAAAAGCGATGCAGCACTTATGAGAGAGAGCTGCTTGCTTCATATTCTTCTGTAAAATATTTTAAACATTTTTTGGACGGTAGAAATTTCCCAATCATCATTGACCATAAGCCATTAGTTTATGCATTTCACCATTAATTGGATAAAGCCACCCCTCGTCAACAAAGACATCTGGAATATATTGCCCAATTTACTGTCGACGTTCATCACGTACCTGGAAAAGACAACATCATTGCTGATGCACTGTCTCGAATAGACGAATTGCGTCTCCAAACAGCAATTGATTACGAAGGTATAGCAAAGGAACAGGAAATGGACGAGAAGTTAAAACAGATTCTTTCTCCCCATAACTCTTCTCTAAAATTAGAAAAAGTTCTAATATTTGGCTCCAACTTCGACATATGCAGAGACTGCTCTACAAAGAAGAAGAGACCTTATATTCCAGAAGCATTTCGGAGAATTGAGTTCAACAATATCAATAACCTAGCACATCCTGGAATGAGAACCACCACCAAATTGTTAACTTCAAAATTTGTTTGGCCATCAATAAATAAGGACGTAAGAACTTGGGCTAGAAGCTGTATAAAGGTCCAAAAGTCCAAGGTCACACGACACGTACAGAGTCCTTTCCAGCAATGTCACAAAGTCCCTAACCATTTTACAGAAATCAATTTAGATATTATTGGTCCCTTACCATCATCTGAGGGATTTCGCTTTTGCTTAACTGTCATAGATCGATACAATTGATGGATGGAGGCACTTTCAATGCCTGGCATTCGAGCAGAAACAGTAGCAGATAACATACTAAAAATCTGGACTTCACGTTTTGGACCACTATTAGTCATTACCACTGATCAAGGAACAGAGTTCGAGGCTTCGCTGTTTCAAGAACTTTCGAAAGTAATAGGATTTAAACGCAAAAAAACTACATCATACCATTTAATGGTTGTATAGAACGCTGGCACCGTATTCTTAAAGCAAGCATGATGTGTCATGAAAACGAAAGTTGGATGAGATCACTTCCCATAATAATATTTGGATTGAGAACAATTTTGTGCGTTGATTTCAAAGCTACATCAGCAGAATTATTTTATGGTGAGAGCATTTGTTTACCATACAATTTCTTTGAAATACCAAGTTTCAACCTCAATCTGAATTCGTCCAAATAATTAAAGCAACCATCAAATATTTCAAGCCAGTTCCTTTTTCATATCACAGCAAGCAAAAATCTTTTATCTTGAAAGACCTCAAGGATTGTTCTCATGTATTCGTCCGCAACGGCAGTGTTCGTCGGAGCCTACAACCACTATATCATGGACCTTATAAGGTTATCAACCGATCTGATAAAGTTTCTACACGTTTCATTAAAGATAAAAATGTTAATGTTTCAATAGACAGGTTGAAACCATGTTTTCCCGACAGTTCATCAGAAAGTGACATTGAATCCAGCATTGGAGAAGATATGCCTAAAAAATCTGCAGAAACGACAGAGTAAGCGATCAGATTTGCTCCATTGCCCCTTCTTCCTTCAACCAAAGCGACAAAAGGTGGGCGTGAAGCTCGTTTACCAGTGCGTTATCAGTGAGATACATTTTTGTAACAGTATCTCACTTGAAGGGGGGGGGGGCGGCCTTGTGGCGACATATTATAAACAATGTTCCCACTACGGAGAAATGACAAAAACTGAGATGCCCAACTCACCGTCCCAAATGATCCCAGATATGCTCGATTGGAAACCAAATCTGGAGATCGGAAGGCCAAGGAAAGGTAGTAACAGTGCGGAGATAGTCTTGTGACACCATTGCAGTGTAAGGTCGAGCATTGTCTTCATGAAAAATGGCTCCTAGGTGCCATTGCATGAGTGGCAACACATGTGGTTGCAGGATGTCATGGACATACCACTGGGCTGTCATGGTGCCACGGATCAATACTAGGGGTGACCGTGTATTGTAGGCAATGGCACCCCATACCATCACACCAGCTGTGGGAGTGGTGCGTCGCTGTAAAGCAAAGGCAGGATTGAGGCGTTCACCACGGGGTCTCCATACATGAACACGATTGTCATAACTGCTGAGATGGAATCTGGATTCGTCACTAAAGACGACCTGGTTCCATTCTGCTGCAGTCCAGTTTCCTCATGTGTGGCACCAGTCCAAACAGAGGCGTCGATGGGTGGGCGTTAAGGGCAGCACACGTAATGGGCACCGCGATCCCAAATGTCCTTCAGCCATGCGCCTTCGTATGGTTCGAGAAGACACAAGGGCCCCTAGTGAAGGTGCTACCTGTGCCTGGATGGAGGCTGATGAAGCAGTCGGCTGTACGCGTGCATTTCTTACGATGTGGCTGTCTTCTCGATGACTGGTCTGTAGAGGGCGTCTTGAGCCTGGTCTTCATGTAAATGATATCTCTCGAATCCACTGGTCCCAACACCTCCTCACAACATAATCAGAGCGACCTAATTGACGAGCTACTCGCCTAGCTGACCAGCCAGCTTCCATCATGCCGATGATTCTCCCCCTCTCAAACTGCGACAGCTGCTCATAGTGTCTTCGAAAATGGCGTAATGAAATGTCTACCTGAGCTCTTCCCTTGTAAACGATTCAGCACACTTAAACAAGCTTTGGTTACCTGTTTTATACACACCGGAGAACGACGTTAAACGCCCTCTACCGGCTATACGTAATGCGCAATCACGCTGCATTTCTAATCAATTGCATATCTTCCCGACATGTACTTTCATGCCAAGTTTCGTTACGATCCCGCAATTATTTCTTGGTGCGCTGATATTTTTTGTCCATGAGTGTATTTTGGTTCAACTATAATATAAACATCTAAATTGACAAGATGTAAAAATACTTTGGTGAAGTATTTCATTTCTATATCCTCTTATTAGCAAAAAAAATATTTTAAAGTTTTTTAGCCTGAAAAAATCAATATCTGATAGATTTTTAATTACTATTGTTTTAAACTTTTATGATCTATTTTATAAGAAAAAAGAGTGAGTAATCACTAAAGATGCATTATCATTCAAGGCAAAATAACAGATTTATTTAGCTAATGGGCTATTTTAAATTTTCATAGTAACATACAGTCACTCAAAAAGGTATTGGGACACTTTGTGTGCATAACTGTAAAGCCATTTATAAAAATATTTATCACATTAAAACAAAATGAATTAAGTAATATTTTAACATTTGGTGTACAGTATATAAGGAAAATTTTATTAGTATTATAGAATTATAATTTGATCTTGCTTTTCAAATATAATTCAAAGGCACACCGGAGTCAAAAAAGTATTGGGACACTTTTGAAATGAGGAATTTAACAAATATACAGCGCATCAATAGAATTTAATTTCACACTACTTTTTTAGACTAGAAGTTTAAACACAAATGTTTCAACAGATAAGATTTATAGAAAAAAAAATGGCGAGAAACAAAGATATATCGGTTGATGTGCGAAATCTCGTAAAAAGTCATTGGAAAGAGGGGAAATCAATTATCGCCGCATAGGAAAAATATTGAAATTGAGTAAGTCTACTGTTTTTAACATCATTAACAGGTTTAAGAAAACAGTGTTGAAAACAAGCAAAGATCAGGGCGTTCAACGATATTTAATAAACGTGAAGAGAGGTGGATGGTGAGACAAGTACACATTAATCCAAGAACTAGTGCATTAAAAATGACATTGCAATGTAAAAGTAGGTTCGGAAAATCAGTAAATCCTGAAACTCTGTCAGAAATGTTTTAAGAAAATACAAGTATCATGGCAGAGTACCTCAAAGAAAGCCCTACATCAGCAAAGCAAATAGACAAGCTAGGTTGGCATTTGCTAAAATAAATGTAAAGCAGCCAACAGAATATTGGAAAAATGTAATTTTTGTTGATGAAAGCAAATATAACTTTTTCGGATCGGATGGCAAGCAAAAAGTTTGGCGGAAATCAAATACAGCAATGCACGTCAAAAATTTAAGGCCTACTATCAAATATGGAAGGGGTAAAAAAATTGTCTGGGGCTGCATGGCAAGCTCTGGTTTCGGGAACTTATTTATTCATTATACCATCAATAAAATACATGTCTATCTCGATATTCTCAAGCGAAATTTAAAGCAAAGTGCGAGCACAAGCTGGGAATCTCAGGATATTTTAAATTGTACCAAGATAATGACCCGTGACATACTGCAGATATTTGCAAGTAATGGGTCCTCTACCACTGTCCTAGAGTTATTAAAACTACTGCACAAAGTCCAGACCTTAATCCCATTGAGTATGTGTGAGATTATTTGCAGCAAAAACTATATGAGCACCAAATTTCTAACAAGCAGGATTTGAGAAAATATTTGGTCGAAGAGTGGACCAAAATCGATAGATCGTTTTGCAAAAAATTGATCCAATCCAAGCCAAGTAGACTTCAAGAGGTCATAAAAAGCAAGGAGGGCTCAACAAGATATTAATTTCTAAGTTTGAATTTTTTTTCTTAATTTATTCGGAAGTGTTTCAATACTTTTTTGAGCCCGTTTTTTTTTATCTCGATTTCTTTTATTTTCAATTTTAGCCATAATAGCATTAATGTATGAGTTTTGTTCAAATTATTATTTGTATTTAACAAAAGAATTTTTACTTCTTTTTTTTTGGTTTCATTTGTATGTTTAAGTAAAATATTACGATAAAAATCTATGAACTGGTAGTGTGTCCCAATACTTTTTTGAATGACTGTATTTGAAATTAGTTCCAATTTTTTGAAAACTAATAATCATTTACAGTTAAAAGAGAATGCGCAATGTGAAAGTATTTTATTTTGAATCCATGAATTTCCTTTTCAAATTCCAGACATTTTGTCTTTTCAATGTCACAAATCTTGCTTAAAAAAGGAATTTTACAGCTCATTCTTTGGGTACAAGTTCACTCGTGCGACAAAAAAGGACATTTTTCTACGCTTTTATTTGTTATTTCAGACTTTTTAATAAATAATTTTGAAGCTATAAACTTTGAACAATCAATTTTTGGAATTTGAATACTTTTTTGAGTTATTTTAAATTTTGAAGACATTTTTTTTTCTTTATTATGATAGTACTTCATATTAAAAAAATATAACATTTTTTCTTAAAGAGAAAGAGAAAAATTATGTACAGTACCTACAAATAATATTACTTTATATTAACCTTTTGACATATTAATGAAGCACAATTTGTTCCACTCTTTCCCCATGAGTACCACTCTTTACCATTCAGAAAAAAAAAAAAAGAGGGAGAACCTTGAACATTTTAAGCAATAACAGAATCGATGCCGAAGTCAGTTCTTGATGTCTTGAACAGGTTTAATTCTATAATACGTCTCCCAGAAGTTATAATACGTCTCAAGGGGAAAAGATAGACGCATCCATTTCAAACACATACGACTCAAAGTAACTTCAATATAAAGATTATAATAAACTACACAAAATATTAAATAACGACATTTGCTATTAAGATTTTCAGTTTAAAGACTTTAAGAAATCAAAAATCCAAAAACTGAATTTGTAATGGAAGAATTTGATAAATTTCCCTCGAAAAATTGACTTCATGTCAAAAAATGAGATTTTTCAGTTTTATTCGAAAGGGCCGCGATATTATTTATATCTATTCCAAAATAATTTTTTTTCCTCTAGAAATAATGAAAATCTAGAAATGATTATCTTTTTCTGATGAGCAGAAATATTTTAAAGGTTTCATTTATCTATACAGAGAAATAAAAAAATAAACTCTATTACTTAACATTAACTAAAATAAAAAAATATTTGTTCGAATATATATATATATATATATATTTATATATATTAACCCTAAACACTCTTTCCATCCAAATTTACTCTAATAGTACAGGCTGCATAATAAAAACCATTGAGGCAATCTTATTTATTTATTCTTCGCGTAATATTTATCTGAAATTGTTTTCCAGAGCTTTTTTTTTATCTCGAGTCAGTTGAAAATGGTAATAAATTCGAACTGAGAAAAAGATTAGCTTTAATTATGTGCAATTCCGTACAGCACGGGGAATTCAATCTTAATAAGTTAACCTAAAAGGCTGCCTCAAGTTGCTGAAAAATATAACACCAATCTGCGTGAAACTAGAGATTCTTTCACATTCCATTTAACCTCCAGGTCTCGAAAAATATGTTCTGTAGTCTTTTTCAAACAAATGGTCGATGGTGATTATTTTAGTTATTTTCGCCCAGTTTAGTTTTTTTTTAAAACACATCTTAAGTTTAATGATTGCTCATTCATTTAAGATAAAAATTTAGACATCAATTACGGTTGTTTCAAATTAAAGTACACAATAACGGAAAATTCTCTTCTTAAAAAATATAATTGATTAATGCTAAGGGACAGAAACAGTAAAAAGAATTTGTTGCTATTTTAAAGAATTAAATTTGTATCTGTACTTCTCTTTCTCTTCCGTTATTATTATGCAAGTTTAACAAAAAGAGGTAAATTAGATGCCCACAAACTAAAACGTCTAATTATAAGAATTAATTTAAGATTTTTAAACTACACGTTTATCCAATAAATATTTCTTAGTTATAGCATAATCACGCGTCAAGGGGAGGCATTAATTCAATCATTATTTACATATTGATTAAATGGGTTAAATTCATGACGGTTACATGATAAAGACAAACACATGTTCTCCATTGAATTCAAAACAAGCATTAAATTAATTGTACTTGTTGTTCTACGATGTATGTAAAGTTCTCTTATATATATGTAGCGGTATCTATATAAGTCAGTAACAGCCTCCGGACAAGAGTTTTCACTTTTGTCTAGTGGTCATGTTACTCGGCTTTGGATACATAGGTCACAGGTTCTATCCGCCTCATTGGTGACCTTGACGCTAAACTAACAAAAAAAAAAAAAAAAAAAAAACTCAACCTTTTTGCTGCTGTTGGGACGCCATCTACCCGCCGCAAAGGCAATCAAAGGCCGTCAGATCCATTTGACGTAGCAAAACAAAGTCGTCAGATTCACATGGTACAACAGCAACAACTCACCGTAAGAACTACGTTCGTCTATCCACCGACTCACTGGTAGGGGAGTATTGTAGCGGATAACTGCATAAGCCAGTAACATTCTCTGGACAGGGGTGATTACTTTTGTCTAGTGCTATGTTACGGGCTTACGAATCGGAAGGTACAGGGTTCCATCCACCTTATATATGAAGGAAAAAAGCGAGACTCACTCATCACAATATTTCCGGAACTATTAAACCTAAAGACTTTAAATTTGGGAAGCATATTCCTTCCATAAAATAGATATCCGCTAAGAACGGATTTTGCTAAAATCGACACCCCATCCCCAGTGGAGTTGCGGGGGATTAAGACACGTTACAGATATTGCCATTTTTAAACTATTAGGCAAACAATCTTGAAATTTGGTAAGCAGGTTCCTTTTATGGAGTAGAGATTCCTTAAAAAATGGGGTTTTTTTTCAAAAATCGACCCCTCCGCATCAGTGGCGTTCCGGGGGATTAAGGGACATTAGAGATATAATTACTTCCATTTTTATACTATTAGAAATACAGACCTGAAATTAAGTTAGAGGATTCCTTTCATAGAATAGAGTTACTCTAACAAAGAGTTTTTCAAAAATCGGGGGTTGCGAGAGGTCAAGGAGAGTTATAAAAAAAA
>BMAV01023961.1:80349-112330 GCA_019973955.1 Trichonephila inaurata madagascariensis | reverse complement strand
ACGAGACATAACTGATCGTTTTTTGAAAAAAACCACAAGAAAAACAATTGCCGAACTTGAAATCGTGAAAATCTTCAAGCCTTAAATAGCGCTTTGAGGTGGCGCCACAGGCGCGCGTGATGTGTGTCTGCGTTGGAATTATAATCATTTGCATATCTCACCTCCGCTAATACATGTTGTAAATTTCATGTTATTTGCATGCTTCCTTCAGGGTGTTGCATTTGCGGTGGCCAGCAGTGTATAATTATTTTTAAGCAGATGCATAAATGATTTCTATGTTATACCTGCATTTTCAATGTAACCAAGTTTCTTTTCTAAATCACTTATGCAGTAAAAGCAGTCTTGTTCTTAAAAAAGAAACGACTATGCATTCAAAAAATATGTAGTTTTAAAAACAAGTGCTTATGAAAACGATATCTCTTGAACAACTGCAAACGATTTTATTTTAGGATACGTAATATATTTATTTTTTTCTCTTCCTGCGGTAGACATGTGTTATTATTCTGTGTTAAAATTTTTTTAAAGGTTTAATTATTTCTTTTTATCATTTTTAATTTCGATTCGCTTACTGGGTAAGAAACGAATTTTGCCCTATATGTGGAATTTTTATGAATTATTTTTATATTCTGATAAACGATTATTTGACAAAATATTTTAAATAGAAAACCACAAAATACTGTGCATAAGGATCACAGATTATAACCGCCAACATTTAAACTGTCCATTATATTGGAATTTGTTAAAAGTTTAGGTATTAAATTTGAAATATATTTAGTTACCTTGGTTTTACTTTTGGTGTTTATATTTTTAAAAAGGAAGAAATATACTTTGAAGAGCTATAAGAAAATTCCAGAAAAATTGTTTCGTAGATTAAGAACTTAGAAAATCCATCTTATGGAATATTAGATAAGTGATTAGAATTGATAGAAATTATAGGTACATACGTATATTATCGCAACAATCGCCAACGTTCAAGATAAATCGCCAAGTTGGCAACCTCAATTTCGCAAGTTTCGTATGCACTGAATTGGTAATCACATGCTTCGTTTCATATGTCACCAATAGGGTGCGATAAGACATAAGTGCCAAATTATATTTGATGACTAAAGATCTATGATACTTTTTTTTCTCATAAAATAGTGTTTTATCCGGTCTATCGGTTAGTTCTAGTTGAAACCTCGATATGTTTTGCGCCAAAGGAATAACCGTGTTTTTCAAAATAAATAACGCATTAAATACTAAGCATTTAGCTTCCTTGCAAGAGTTGCTAACTAGGCAATAAAATTGGCGCCGTTTTTGTTGCCAAATTAGGGGTTTCATCTAGGATTTAACCGTTTCATCATATTAGAATTATATTTTGGCACTAATTTGATATCAGTCTGGTACGCGCCAAGTAGTTGTTGATATTCGCGAAATTAGGAAATAACATTACGATATGACTACCTCGATTTTTTAATGTTTGGTACTGTAGTTGCCATCATTATTATGTATGCTGTAATTACTTTTTTTATTGGTTTCCTTTTAATGCGATAACCCTATTAATTTCAGAAGATTTTTATTCGACTTCTTTCCAGATTTAACCATTTCCACATTTTACATCGTCTAGATTGCAGCTTTAGTTTTCTGTCGTTTATTCGAACATGGAGATTTCGAATATTATTGGTGAGTACTAAAATCCTTTTTTAAAAGAATTTTGTGGGCTTAACTTTCAATTTTTATGGACCGAAAGGACTGCCGAATTCATACTTTTGGTCTATTTTGTCTTCTGAGAGTTCTGTTTTTCTTTCTTTCTTTTTTTTATTCATTCTCTTCAGATTTCGCTTATTTTGGCCATTATAAATGTGGCAAGTGTGTCAGTGGACTGAAAATTGTTTACAGACGGGATAAGAAATTTGACGTTCGTATGTCTTATTGCGGATCTTTTGAGATAAATTTGTGCTTGCAAAATTGTAATTTTATCAAACATAGGCAGCAAACTGCGGATTTCCTCTTTACTTTTAATTAATGAATTTTTAAGCGTACCTAGTTCGATGAAATTCGGAGGGAATCCGGAATTTGTGTTCCATAAAAATAATTAAATTTTGGAATTTTTACAGATATTTAAACATTTAAGTTTCCTTCCCTGAAAGAGTCTAATTGTACAATTTCTGTAATGTATTCTATGATAATTTTCATAAAAAAAGACGAGAGGAGAGATTACATAAAGTTAAAAGATGATATAAAATTTACTGTCTCTATTCAAAAACGCAAAAATTAATGAAAATGTAATAATTATTGCTGGTACTTATATACGTATTATCGCAGCCAATTGGCGACATTATATGAAACTAAGTACATGATTGCCAATTCAGCGCATACGATACATGCGAAATTGGGGTTGCCAACTTGGCGAGTTATGTTGAACGTTGGTAATTGTTGCGATAATATGTAACTACATAATTATTTTACCTAGAATAAATATAACACTGAATCTATAGCAAAACATAACTTTTCGCTTTAATGCTTATAGAATAAAATATTGACCCTCACTGCATTTTAATAAAAGCCATTAAAAGATACTTAACCCCTGGGAGTTGTCATGAGCTTTCATTTCATTTAAAAATTCCTTATAATAATTACAGCCGTTCATTTGTGTTAACAGAGAACACTCCATTCCTATTTTACGCCATTTGTCGCTTTTCCAGTTCTGTACAATTGAATTACGCATGGCCATTTATCTCATTAGTAACACATTTCCTAAATTAGCTCCTGCCTCCATAAACATATCTAATTCAAAATTGGAAATGGGATTCCTATTTCGAGTGAAATTAAGCCCATTTTCTGTCATTAGTATAAGCAATTGGATGCAGAATCGGTTTCTGATTTCACATAAAGCGAATACTGACTTTAAGTTAAGTTAAAAAACTTGATCCATAAACACTGAGGTATAATTAGAATGGAATGTTATTAAATAAAGCCACACATACACGCACATGGCTGTTGTGGTATAGTTTTTCTGACTCCGATTTAACGAATTCTTCGAGACCAAACAAATTGTTCGTTAAACCGTATTTATTCGTAATATCGGTGTCCAAAAAAGTTACAACTTTTGTACCTACCTTTTGGAAATTCCATAAGTAACTACACAAAAAATATCCATAGTTAAAAATGGCACACTTTTTATTCAGTTGCTAAAAATACTATTAGAGAATTATTACTCAGCAATTAAGATACTGTCTTTTAGATATATCTATTAGATTTATATTTTAGATATTTTAAGATATTGTCTAACGTTAAGAGATGTTTAAAAACATTTTGATTCCTGACTAGAAAGAATTTTTTTCGAGTTTTTGCAGAAAAGAAAATACTGCGTCATTTACATCCTGCTGCATGAGGTATGTTTTCAGCTTACAAACAATGTAAAGAATTAGAAATTGTAACAGTTTTGATTGGAGTTTCATTATCAATTTCTGCATAGAAATCGCTACGTATTTGGTTTAGACACTCTGAAATGCGTAACAAATTTTCAAAAACAAAATTTTCTACAAAACTGTACTTATAATAAACTTTACTTCTCTCAGGTAAAAGAGAAAATAGTAACATCTCATAAAATATCCCCTGCTTTGTGGATTAAGATGAGAAAATGGAATTTCCTGTCCTATTCAAAATTTGTCCGGTAGAGATTACACTCACGACCCATCTACACCTGTAAAGATTAATATCGAACTACACTCTTCACTGTCGAAATTTGCATTTCACAAGGAAAGTCTTTTTCTGTCCCGGGTAAAAAGAATGTCATTTGAAAACAAACTAATACATTTTTTCCTCGGTTGTTGAAATAATTCGTTAATTCGGGGTTTATTATTCGTTAAATAGGGGGTTTTGCCTCTATTTTAATCGGGGGAAAGAAAAAATTCGTTACATCGGGGTCCGATTGTATTTTGTTAGTTATTATTTCGATAATTATTTTTTGAACTTCCAAAAATCGATCATAAAATGTTTCTTAAAAAAAGTAGCAGTAATAGGAATAAATTCATATAATTTGTGATTAAGATATTATGATATAATAGCTCATTGTTCATAAATTAATAAATATTTTCAGAAATTGATTAACATTTGAATCCGAAAGGATTTTTTTAAATATTAGCTGTCCAGTGTTTTTGGAAGTATCGGTATTTTTTCTAAATTAATCACAATCAATTAAATTTATATAAGTTGCACATTTTTTTGTATTCAAAGCACTGGCGTAGTTAGTCTTTAGTGGGCCTTGTATCAAAATTTCTGGGAGGCTCTTTTGGGGAAGCCTTAACAGCTTACGATTGGCTAAAAGCCCGTGGTTGTCATTATCATGTGACTAATTATCTAAGTTGGAGCCCGTTATACGAACATGCACAACATAAAATTAACAGAAATCTAAAATACAATTATCTAAACTTAATAGAGAACAGCGAATTCGAAATACATATAATTTTTCTACCACTACAAAATCAATCAAAGTAAACATGCGGTTCCGCGAACATGTGTCAAGGGTGACGTCATCATTGTTGGTAAGAGAGTTGCCAGATGCAACAGTATGTATAAACTGGAAAATAATTATCAAATTTACTTGGTTTTATGATTTCTATTTTCTTTAAAAACATTTATACTGCAGAAAATGTATAATGGAAAGATTTCTCTCTCTTTTTTTTTTACCCTTGAGGAATTTATTTTCTAAGCAATTCAAGCACAAGTAGCCATTTTTTTATTTTCGAAATTCGATCCATTTAACTTGAAATAGAATATTTTTCTTTCAAACCAAATTAGTTCAATCTTTCAGAGACTGTAATCTATTCGGAAAAAGAAGAGAGAAAGAAAGAAAAGTGCGGGGTAATATCAATACATCGACCGTTATCCAAGAAATATCCCTTTTCACGATAAATCAACAAAGAAATATGATGCTAATATAATTTTTATATCACATGTCAAAAAGTCTTTTGATGGTTGAGATTTCTCATAGAGGAAACAATATTTAAAACAAAAAATTGAATTTAAACTTTTTTGAAAAGATTTGTCATTTTCTCAAATAAAAGAAGAAACATAACAGTTTTTAGATCACTAGAATATTTTTTTTTCAAAAGGAAAGTTGTATCTTCGATAATAGTGTAAAAAAGGAAGCTTGAAATATCTACTTGTAGAAAAGGGAATTTTATAATAAATAATCCAACCTTTTTAAATTAATTTTTTTATTGCCTATTATAATTATGTTAATTTAAGTAAAAATTTTAAAAATATATTTTTCCATTGTGTTACGAATTTTGTGTAAAGAATACTGAAAATAGTGTAAATAATTTATATCTAGATGTATAATGTGTTTATATTACTCTATATTGCATTTATTTTATGTTTAAAATTGTATTAATCGCTAGCAACACTGTTTCTTACATTATAATGACGATTTAATGGAAACTTGGCCATAGAGCCACGTTTTCATCATTTTTGACGACCATGTTAGTGACTTGGAAACCATGTTAATGATTTCGCAATCATATGGATTTTTCTGGAAGTTAGTGGAGAAATATAATAATGAGGCCTATGAATAGGGAGTCGTTCGCCGAAACTGAGTTAGTCTTGTTTTGACCGTTGAAGAGTAAGTAGTATTGTGATTTGACTATGAAGAGTCGACCAGGGATTAGTTATTACTTAGGCTGTTGAGTAGGACAAGCGTGTGCTTGTGAATAATCTTTTACATACTTATATTTTAGACACTGATAATTGTGTCTGAACGTCGTAAGAAGTGTGAAGGCCTTCTGATATTTACTCATCGAATTCGAGTACCGTATTCTGTATTTCACGGATTGTTTGTCGACAATAAATTTCCACAACTCCTGAAGAACTGTCTTGTTCTTTTTGACTGATTAGCATAAAATCCTCGAACACCGATCTACGTTATACATGTACTTAGACGCTTTCTCAATGAAATTCGAATATGTTACAAGTTACGTAATAAGGCCGATAATTAGGTTGTTGTATTTATCACCAACTTTAGATTGTAAATTAATGTAAAATCTTAATATTTTGTGTAATTACTTTGCAAAATCAGATACATCAAAAGAAAATCAAGATGTATAATACGAGTACATGTAAGTACAATATTTTCGGAATACTAAAACAAATGTATGATCAAGTGTCTACTTAGTAATAAATAAGTAAATAATGTTTGTTTGGATTATTATTTTATGTCATTTCAACATATCAGATTTTTAAATAGATTATAAATTTGTTTTAGAAGAGTTAAAAGATTTAACACGAAATTGGTTTTACGCATGAATAATTGGATTAAGTATGATTGATTACAAATGATAATTCAGAAACTGAAATTACAGACTTATTTGAAAAACAAGAAACAATTTTTTTTTTAAGTCAATTCCTACTTTGAATAGATCAATAGAAAGTGTTTTATTAACAAGTGAAAATTTGAACAAGATGTATATATTTTGGGAGAGAGTGAACTGATAGTAGGAACTGAAAAAAAGAGCATGATTTGTCTGCATTATTGTAACATTGCACACCCGGTTTGGCTAGTTTGGCTGAAAAACCGATTTTCGACGCCAACTTTTGTCGTTGTTTTAACAATTACATTGTTACAACAATGGAGAAAAATCTAAGTTGGCAACGAAAACTGATAATTAATTTAATTAATGAATTAATATTTGAAAAAAAACTGTATTAACATCAAGTTTCATCCACTACAAGTTTTAAAAAATTTATTTGAACTTCTCATTGGATGAATAGAAAGTATTATACACTCACTTCCAAAAGTTAAGCACGAAGATGTAAAATGCAAAAAAATCAACAAATACTGCTTTGATTGACACAAAATTTGGCAGTAAAGTAGCATATATATTAAATTTATACATAAAACAAAATCAATAATTATATACAGAAATGAAAACAATATTAAATTTTTGTAAGTTATCAGATTAATGTCATACTGACGACTTAAACAGAATTATGTATAAAGTGAAAATAAACAGCATAAAATGAAAAAAAGGACATTAATAGAGTATGTGATCCCCCCTCATCTGTATGCAAAGTTTACACCTTCTGACCATGCTTTCAATTAGGTGGTCAACCACTGCAGAATTAAGCAATCGCCATTCTTCTTGTAGAGCAGTTTTCAGCTCAATAAGAGTGGCTGGAGGTGAGAAACGTGAAGATACAGCATGGCCGAGAGCATCCCAAGGATTTTCAATGGGATTAAGGTCGGGTGAATATGCTGGACACGCCATACACGCAATCCTTTCACTCTCCAGGTAGTCATCGACGATGTCAGCTCTATGGGGACGTGTGTTATCGTCCATTAAAACAAAAGTAGGGCCAACTGCTGCAGCGTACAATCTCACAATGGGTTCTAGGACTTCATCTCGATACCTGACAGCCATCACAGAACCCCGCCAGCGCTCAGAATCTTCCATTCATTTTCTGGAAGTCATAGAAACACGTATGTCTTGAAATCAAACTGTACGAAAGTTTTAAACACCTTCTATCAGCACTTACAATTAACTTCTGTAACCCTTCATAAAGCTGGTTTCTTATAAGACTGCTCTTTTCGCATTTTTCTTGACATGAAAGCACGATTGGCTGTTACCTAACATATTTGCATACTTCAATCTACCTCTGCAGCGAATTACATCCTCTTCAATTCTGATAGGCTTCCGGAAATTAGCATTTTCCTCTCTCCGTGCTTAACTTTTGGAAGAGAGTGTATTAATGAGATTGAAAATTTGAACAAGATAAATATATAAATATAAAGACCTTAAGCTAATAGTAGAAATTGAGCAATTCAGGGTACTTAAGTACAGTCGAATCTCTATATAACGAACCTTTATATTGCGAATTTTTCTGTATAGCGAACTTTTTCCTGGAACCTTCAACATTTCATGATTTTCTTCGTAAAATAACCTCTCTATAGCGAAGCGCATTCTCTATGTAACGAACTTTTTCTTTTGTGATTCAATTTTTGTTCTCCCTTTTTTTATAGTATTTCTGAAAAAATTTCAAGTCATTCTCTCTATAACTCATTGTATGGTGGTCATAAATTTTGAACTGGTTTTATTACATCCTAACTCGCCAAGAGCAATAGAGTTCTGGACGTTTCATCCAAGAAGTGCAACTTTCAACCCCCATTGCCCAGTTTGCTAGAAACATCTTCGATATCCTCTTTCACCCTCAGTGGAGTTGTCCCGTGTCCCCGTGCTCTAATTATAAAATAATGTATGTTTAATATCACTTGTATGCTTTAAGTAATAAAATGTCCTCAAAATTAATTAATTTTAGTGTAAAATCATTTTCTTAATACAGTGAATTCTTCGACATTCTCTTTTCTTGTTTTCCTTGCAGTTTTTCTTTTTTGATTGGTAAGATATATAAAATAAACTCATATTAATTTTAAAAAGAGTGTGAATAATTACTTTTTTAATACATAGAGCTTATGAATTTAAAATTTGTTTTATGTGGTTTATAAAGTATATTAAAAGATGAACCTCTATATAACGAATTTTCCATATAACGAACTTTTTTCTGGGATTTAGCGTCTTCGTTATATAGAGGTCCGACTGTATTATCACAGCAATCTCGCCAACTCTATTAATAACTTGCCAAGTTGGCAACTGTGATTTCCTATTGTCGTTAGAGCTGAATTGGCATCCATGTGCTTCATTTCATATAATGTCGCCAGTAGGTTGCGATAATACGTAAGTACCCAATCCAGTTTACATTTAGGCATTTTTTACGAATTTTTTTATTGGCTAGCATCAGTTAAAAAGTATGGTACTTTTCTGTTTCGCTGAACCGACGCAAAACGGAATGTTCCCGATGGTAACTTTTTGCCACTACATTTTCAAAACAAGGCATGGTCTTTTCTTATCAGTAATGTATTTTTCATAATACGTCAATAATGGTTGAAAATACAATGAGAACTGATATTTATTAAAATTTTATGTGTGTATTGTATGTTGTCACCAATAACGCCAACTTGGCGGGATTTGCGCAGACGAAACGGAAAAGTACCGAAATTTTTTTTTTATTGGAAATGTATTGAAATTGAGATCGTCAAAGAGATGAAATTGATAAAAGATGCAAAATAAATAACCGTATGCTATTCTTATCATTTCTTAAGCACTATTTAACTACAAAACCTGCAATGATGTTTTTAGATTTAGTATACGATTAAAATGGAAATTGAATTTATATTTATATTTTGCAGGATCAATTATCTATTCTCTATCAGAAAAGAGAAATTTTTTTTTTAAAAAAAATCCATTCAGTTTATTTTTAACAAATGTATGTTGATATTAAAACGTACGCGCCTTGTTTTCCTATTTTCAATTACTAATCATTTTGTCTTTTGAATACGAAATTTTTTCATGCAGTATAAATACAATCTTCCTGAAATACGCATAAGTAAATTAGAAACATAAATCATTTTTGGACTATCGAATATCATCATAAGAATAAAAATAATGAATTCAAGAATAAATAGATTCCAAAATGCTTTTTCTTTTTTACCTTTTGAAAGAATTAATGTCATTGCATTCTAATGTACTCCATTCTGTGAATTATTAAAAATGTTTAGATCAAAATGAAAATGAAATCTGATTGCAAAACTTGATCTAACGACAAAATGATAACAAAAGAAAGACTAATCTAAATTACACTTGCAAAATAAATAAACAAGAAATTTTACAAAAATATTTTTGGAATAAAAGAAGTGCATTCAAAATGTGTAGAATTACGATTTAATCGATGTCTATGGAAAAAATAGAGAGCTTGTCAATACATATTTCCTAAATTGTAAAGCTACTGAAAAAAATTAATAGAAAAGAGCTTTTAAAGAAAAGAAATTGAACAAAACCAGCGTACGATGTAATTTTAATAATTAATTAAAGAAGGAATTAAAAGTTTAAAAAATTATATTAAAAGTTTTTGTCTTTCTTCATTAATTTCTAGATGAAACACTTTTAAACAGACTTTATTTCGATATACTTCGTTTATAACCAGTTAATTTTATTATACAAAACATAATTTTATTAAAAAAAGGATTTTTATATTAATTTCTAAATTTAAGGTTTCCGACTACCCTAAAATTGTGAATTTTGCCAAAAACAGACATTTTTTTTTATGATTTTATTTCATAAGCCATCTTATAAGCGTTATAAAAATACCAAGTTTATTATTTTCCATTTACTAGAACAAAAACTGCAAGTGTTTTAATAAAGGCAGATGCCTCTACTTTAAGCAAAATGCCATACTTTAAAATGTCTTTTATTCGAAATGTGTTTTCTTGAAAATGTTCAAACGCGGACAGTGACTGCTCAAAGAGTTTTGAAAATAATTAACTGAAACTTTTTGTGTACGTTATACATGATAGTAGGTGTTTTAACCTTCGAGTTTATCAATCACTATTTTATAGCAAAATTTACAGTCCCTTATTTGAATATAGTCACTCTTTTTTTTTAAGCAATTTCATATAATAACTAAGATAAAGTGTCTAGTTTTTGTAAGAATTAAAATATCTCTTATCCTGAAGGTCGTTTCAAAAATGAATAGCTAAAAAACACGTCAAAATTGAAAAATAGAAAATTTGCTCATAAACTTTTTGTACAGAATGGGCCCCGTTTATGTAATTTTTTTGTCAATTTTTACAAGTCTTTTCCCATTTTAGTAATAATAATTTCTTTTTCTCTTCTTAATTTTAGCATATTTTTCTTAAAATGTACTAAATAAATCTAAAAACCACAAAAATAGTTTTTGTGCTCATGAGAGAGAGAGACCACACGATAGAAGTGATAACTTCAAATTTTATAATATTATTTCAGGGATTAGTTTGGTGAATAAAAAGCAACGGGATATTTGTATTGTCATATAAAATTATTTATTCACACAAATGTCTGTACTCACAAAGTAATATTTTTTGCGAAATATACAATCTCATATTTGTGAATTAATTGTACTCTAAGAAGGAAACAATAGGTTTATGGTAGCTGAAATAGGTTATAAATACTTTAGATTCAAAATTATTTAAATATCTAAAAAAAAAAACTCCTTCAAGCGTTGTTTCGTACTTTGTCGTGCTTTCATTTGGATCATTTGACATAATTAAATTGAATTTTGATTTTAAAAAAATCTACTAAAGGCGGCTTTGATTTGTTTTTTTAAAAATCTACATTAAAATCCCCACTTAAAATAATTAGCAATTTGTTCAAGGAGTTGATCCAGCTTCACGCCTAAAGAAGTTATCACTTTAAAAAAATCCCCATACCTCCATTTTCTTAAAAAAAGTCGCAAGTAGTCGGATACCTTAATTACTTGATACATATTCATTAATACTAAATGACAAAAGTAAATAACAAATTTTACTTATGTGGGTAACTTATTTACAATAGATTCTATATTTAGAAAAAGAAACCGAATAGAATGCGTAATGATTTTCTGCAAAGTTAACTTTCTCATAGAAAGTTAGTTTAAAATTTAAATTTCTTTTTAAAGCTCATGACAGATTGAAACAAAACAATATCAATAGTCAAATACTCTTTTCAACTTCGTAATTCATATATTATCTTAATTTGCACTTAAGCAAGTAATTCAAATAATGAGTGAAAAGTTGTAAAATGAAACAGATTTTTAAAATATTGTAAAGCTATTTTTTTTGTAGGGAAATCTTTAAATGATCGCTTTTTAATTTTAATTTCTTCCTGTCCTGAGGATTAGATTTTTCTGTTCCCCTCAGGGGGCTCACCTTCTTTAGGTGGATTCGGGTGTCACAATCCCGAGGTACCCTAGTGATCTTTTCCTTTTCCAAAGGGGTTTACTATCTTTGGTAAATACGGGTGTCACGACCCCGGGGTACCCCAGTGATCCTTCTCTATTTTCGACCCTCCATCTTGTCATCCAATTTCTCCTTTTCTTCTTTTCCCGTCCAGACCACGGACTTATGAATATTTGGCGCAGTATAGCCAAAACTGGCTCTTGCGCCGTAAAACACCAAACTCATCATCATCATCATTAGATTTTTCTGTTGAACTTTGAGGTTTTTGGATTCAGTCAGATATATTGGAAATACCTGTAATTATTTTATTATAAGCCATAATAATTTCCGATTACAGAAAAAAACAATCACAATTTAAAAAAAAAATCATGTGATATTACACCAAAATTTCTCACGATGATACAATAATAATAATAATAAAACTTCCAGCTAAGTCTTATTTTTAACGATAGATATGATAATTAAAAATTAGTTTTAAGACAGGGGTGGTTAATTGTTTTGACTCGAGATCCATACTGGGAAAGCGGAGGATACCGTCGGACCATACCTTTTGAAAACCATTGTATTCGCTTGTTAATTTTGAATTCCAGAAGTGGTATAAATTGTACCATAAAAATAAATATATTTAAGTTGAACAAAATAGTGGCAGTTTATTCAATTTATTTATAATGCTTATTTAATATCTATAGCTACAAGCACATTTGATTTTAAAATTATTTTTTGGAGACAAATGTACCCTACCATACCTTTCTACAAATCAGGAATAAGATTGCTTGTTGAAATTCTCATCCAAGCCTGCAACTTTATGTCAACCACAACTTACATGTCATACAAAATATAAATAACTTTTTCAATGCTCATTTCTTCATACATTGAAATTTTTAAGCAGACAAAGATTTGTAAAAGTCAATTAATGTCAAAGTATTAAATATTTTCTTTATACTGTGATTTGACTACAAGTCAACAAGTTTCGGTTGCAATTTTTCTAGAGTTGCATCAATATTGGCAGTTAGTGATAAGAGAAGAAATTGAATTTAAATTCAATTTTCATGAAATTTTCTAGTGACCTTGTCTTCCAAACTCTGCAGATCGTCTCTAATCTTGACAGAGACACTTTCAGATACCTCGCTTTTCCAATAAAGGAATTCTGTTTTTCTAATAGTGGAACATACGAGAGGAAGCTTTGGTCGAGTATGGTGTGACGTTTGAGAAAGTTAATGGTAGAATGAGAGTGTTAGGAATTTAAATATTTGGTTTATTTACGTCACAGCTATTAATTACAGTATATACATTTATGTTGAAATTATTCAAAATATTGGTTATTTCATTAGAGTTAAGAATACGATATTTCTGAGGGAGGATGCCATCTGACACCTTTCTTTTTGTCACCTAGAATTACACTCGAGTTACGCGCTTAAAGGTAGTTGGGGAGATGACAGAAGACAGGAACCTCAATATTTAGGGGTGCACGTGTGCATAGGAACGTTGGTATCCTATCCACAAAAAGAAGCCGCTTTTTCAGCTGTGTGACGCAAAAACGTCACAAAGGGAAAGAAATCTCAGTTCAATGTGGATTTTCTGACTGCCTTGATGAGTCGCAAAAAACCTCACTGAGGACCCCTATTTTCCCAAACCTGTTTTAGATATTTTACTTTAAACGCTTTCAAATGCTACAGTTATTCGGTGAAGCTTCAAATAAAAATTGGGACTACTTTAAAGCAGTTTCAATCGAATTTTATGAATCTTACCAATTTTCCATAGTTATAGTTAAATGGAATATTTAAAATTTTTCATTTAAATTTATTTTTCTTGCTTCTACAATTAACTTTTTAACTTAAGTCATTCTATTCCTTAACTGTTAAAAAGTTTGATAAGATGCTTTTTAAGTTATTGAATATCAAAAATTTGTCCTATAAATAAACTTTGATTCCAAAAACTTTAATTAATCTAATAAATCTTTATATTCTCCTTTGTTTTTTCGAAGAACTGAACAATTATACACAGAATGGTAAAAGCTGCGAATGTTCCATTTATTTGATACGTGTGGAATTTTTATTTTCGATTGTTGGTACTGAGATTTTATTAGTCATGCGCAAGGATATGTCATCTATCCAAATTGTTAAAATGGCGAGCTCTACAGTGAATTGAAATGGGATTGTAGAAAGATCATGGTGGTAGACGTTTTAACGTGTCATATAATTTACACAATTTTGTGCGGAAAGTACCCATGCCGTGTAAAAAAGAATTAGGTACACATTGAAGGAATAACGGGCTAAATTTATAATGGTCACGTAATAAATGCAGTCACGTGTTTTCTTTTGAATTTAAAGCCGACATTGGATCTTGGGTACTTACGTACTATCGCGACAATGCCAACGTTCAAGATAACTCGCCAAGTTGGCAACTCTGATTTTGCATGTATGGTACTCGCTGAATTGTCAACCATATGCTTCGTTTTATGTAATGTCGCAATACGTTTGTGATAATACTTAAGTAGGGTCAAGTGGGGGAAATTGGGAGTAAAATCATTTTTAGAGAAGGTCTTAAAATCAAACTATTAACTTAATTTTAATGAAACTTTTGATGCATTTTATATACATTGGATTCATATAGGTTAAACATAAAGCATAGCCATTCATTTCTGTTCGATTTTTTTCTCAGAGTGATACATTTGAAAGGGCATATTTCGATCCCCTAGTATAACCCATGGTGGGGGAAAGTGAGGTAGTTTTAAAATTGGTGTATATTTAAAATAAAAATATGTAGATATTCATTTTGAAATAAGAATACACTGAAATAAATGTGTCTTAATTATATTTAATGGCACAAATGAGCAAAAAGAAAAAAAAATACATATTTTTTAATTAAAGAAATTATGTCCACGGCTACAAAATTACGTTCACGTAGCATGCGGTATATTCACTGAACTCTACACAATCTTCATCATCAATAACAGGAAAAGTGTAATAGAACCCCAATGGGTGACTATTAATGAAATGGGTGAAATTAATATTAATAGTAATTTAAAGTGTTATTAGTATCTACTTATAACATACTTAGTTTTTTTTCTCTTCCTAAACTAATTTAGGAAGCAAAAATTTAAAAGAAAATGTTTTTCAGTATTAAAATTACTATTTAGTGAATAAATACTAAGTAAATGAATTATTTTAGTCATTTTTATTATAAAATATAGAACATTAGACATTTGTTAAATTTAACATAGAGGTAAAAAATATCCCTATCATATAACACTTATATATAGCTAAGTCTAGCCATACCTCCAAATTACCCCCACCTAAAAAAACAGCTCATGATAAATAGAATTCTAAAATTTATTCTGACCTTTTTATGTCGATCTGTTCCTTAGATATTACTCTACAAGTCTGAACTAAAATTAATAGTTTTTGCTAGGTAATATTGATTTTAGAAGAAAGTTCATCAGCAGCCTAAATTAATATACAATTTGCAATCAGCATAACAAGAAACTTAATAAACATCAAACTTGTTGCTAACTTCAAAAACTAAAATGAAAATATTTACTGTAATCTCAATATATGTCTCCAAAAAAGAAATAACAAAATATCTTTATTTAAAAAGAGAAAACAGGGTTTTTTCAATATACCCCCACTTTATCCCATGAGCCCACTTTCCCCCACCTGACCCTACCGGAACTTGTACTTTTTTTTTGTTTACTTATAAAATCCAAAAAAAAAAATAATTTTAAACTTGAAAATAGGCCAATATTAGGGCTTAAGAAAAACATTTTTTTTGGAAAATAAGATTTTTTTTTCAATATTAAATGGAAATTTTTAAATCAAATATACACACACATTTTGTTTACCTATGTGCATTATTATTGTTAACAAATATGTATATATTTCATAGTACGCGGTTTCTGCAAACGAACAAACTAAAGTTGGCAACAGTGAGGCATAGGAATTGATTGACTTGAAGTGCGTGATTACATTTATCACGTGACTTTAACGTCACATGAATTAATCCCATTCACCAAGAACCGGTTTCCTATCAGCGACGAGATTAGAACTGCAACAAATTCAAATAATCACGATCATTGAGCCTTTAAATGAAATAAAAATAATCTAACTAGACCGCATATCTTTATTCTTGGTCACTTTGAATAACTTCCTTTTTTCCATTCCATAACATTTGTATTTTAAGTGCTCTTCAAATTAGATTCAAAGGGGAAAAGTAATCTCTGTTTATGAAGTGGAATCCAAAAGCCCTTTCAAATACGGTTGAATGATTCAAGATCTATCGATTTTATATGCTGAAATAAGCAATTTCGGTGCTGAAGTCACGTAAGGAACGTGCAATAAGTTTGAAGAAAAATACCTGTTCTGAACGTATGTGAAACTGAAGTTCTGTCGTAAAATATGGAAACGGTTTTATGTTACATCTTTCACTTGCGCGTGATTTAGCTATTTTACCGGTTTGTGAAAATTCTGCAGATCTTTCCTCTTCCTCTGGGATTTTTATCCCGCCGTTTTATGCAGAATTTTACGGAAGGGGAAAAATAGATGAAGACTCAACTTTGAAGAAATGAAAAGAACATGTGTGTTAATATTTTTGAAACTGTGAATGAATATTTATTCGTATTTCTTATTTCATATTCAAGTTTATGAGATACCACACATTCTATGATTTATTTTCTGTCATTGAGAAAAAAAATGGTATTACAGAATTTAGAATTTATCGTGTAAATCTTTTTCCAATGTATGAAATAGGGCAGGATTAATGTATCAGTTGTTTAAGCTCTAGTTTAGTTAACACTTTCGGAGACGAAGCACTCAGGTCCTCGTCATTTGACTGTGGTTCAAAGTTACTAGGTTCGTCGCCAACAGTCATCGTATTGCTTTCGAGGGTGATTTTAATTCAAAAATATCAAATCGATCAAATCAGTAAGGCAAAAAATAACGCCAAATTGCACCAATAGCTCGTTTTCCTGTATTGGACTCAAGTAATTAACCTAGTTGGCGATAAATAAAGGGAGAGGTTTGCCAAATTGACGATAAATGCTGATTAAAATAAGGATACAGCCAACTCGGTTTATTTCTTGCTAGTTAAATAGAATTCAAGTTTTTAAAGGTAAGTGAGTTCAAAGCGGGGGAAAAAACAACAACAATTTTTTTTAATGTTTAGCTAATTCCTTGTTTATTTTAAATTAGCACTTTTAGGCAAATTACCCTGCAAGTTTACTTATATTTCAAAAGGAAAATCTCGATAAGATAACTATATCTTTGATTTGGTTACTAAGGGCTTAAAAAAAAAGTTATGGTACTTACGTATTATCGAAACCGTATTGGCAGTATTATATGAAACGAGATACATATGTAGTTGCCAATGGGCTTAATTCATGGTCACATGATAAAAACAAATACGTGTTTTCCATTGAATTCAAAACAAACATTAAACTAATTGTACTTGTTCTATTTGTAAAACTCAGATAAAATTTCAAATTTCATATTTGGGTAAAGATGTTTAAATGTTAAGGAAAAAAAAATTTCTTCAAAAAGATTTTTTTAAATTAAAAAAAAGTCGTATTTTATGCTTATACTTTTAAATAAAATGCATTTTGTATACATATGTACCTTTTAAGAGAAAGTTTCTGCAAAGAGCAAAACTTGGCAACACCGGAGAGCGTGAACTGATTAGTTGGAAACACAAGATAGTTTTTATCGTGAGACTATGACGTCACATGAGTTTTTGAATTGATTGGCTAGAATCCCGTGGCTTTCACTATCATGTGACTACGACGACACATGAATTAACCTCATTCATGTGACTATGACGTCACATGAATTAACCTCATTCACAGCGTGTACGACACATGTGAAATCAGGGGTGCCGACTTGGCGAGTTTTCTTGAATGTTGGCATTATTGCGATACGTATCGAAAATACTTAAACTTTAAAAAATTCGAAGTATTGTTTATAGTTTCATTTCGCTTGCTAAACACTTTGACAAAAATAAGCAAAATTGCATTATAAAGAATACTATCAATACTAGTCTATGAAAAAAATATGTAAGTTGTACGTGAAACTGAACAATATAAAATTTCGCCTTCTGTGAAAAAAAGGAAAATTCTAAATTTGAAGGAAAGAGTCTAAGCAAAGTCTGCTTTTCGATACATTTCAAATTAAGCAGCAAGATATAAAGTATAGCAATGAAATAAAAAAAAGTTTTATAAATTTATTCGTAGGCGATATTCCTTTCGAAAAATGTGTACAATAATATATTCCATCCGCAACATAAAATCAATTCACAATTGTCTCCACAAACCGAAATAAATCAATCCAAACTCTGTTCTAGTGGAAAATGTGGCATAAAGTCAATCTGCTCAACCATCAATCTAATCTATTCATACGAAGATACAGTTACAGTTAGAGGCATTATCGCATAATAAATACTGTCAGCGGCAACCTTCGTCATTGTGGCGAAAATATTACTTCTTTTATCTGAGTAATGAACGACGCAGCGCGGTGTCTTCATAAGCTTAGTTACAGGAACTTTCTATACGGAGTGTGAGCTTAATCTCGTCTCGGAATGCCTTCTATAAAGCCTTTAATGGTGAGCCTAGTAATCTTTTCCTCATTGGTGGCCTAAATTAAGCAATCTTCTTACTTGTAAATCATTTGAAAAGTAAAAATCTTGGAGAATTATCGATCTGAGGGAGATAATATGATAGTTTTCATCTATTTTGGAAACTCCTGTTTATTTTTTGTATACCTGCATATATCTATATATATACATATATTGTGCGCACACGCATATGCACGTATACATGCATATATATATCGTATTCGAGTGGAAGGCTTTATTTGCTTTGTTTAATTTCCATTATTAATTTGTGGATCTAAATATCATTGACATGAGGGAGTAGGCTTGTTGATTTTATGGTAGTTGATTTCGTGCGACATTTTATAAGACTGGATACATTGGCATCTTATTTTATTTTAAATATAGAAAACACTCACACAGAAAAAAAAACACAAGTAAGACACACACGTGTTTTACATGACGAGGACAAGAAGCGGCGCGAATTTTCCAAAGATCCTCGGTATTAAACAAAACGACAACCGCGGAAGTTCAAAAACTCACATTTCAGAGGACGTCTCTTGTGATTGGTCCAGATAATCGGATGATTCACATAATGTAATTTTTAATTTAAATATGCAGTACTTTTAATATGTATGAGATGAAGTTCCAATGATATCCCGCTATGCGGGTAATTAAGAGTTACTTATTTACGCGAAGTTCTGGAGGGTCAGGGGACCTCTACAAATTAAAAAAAACTTTAAGGATGAAATACACGTGGATTATCATATATATATAAGAAATGAAAAAAAAAAAAGGAACTAGATCCGTTAAATATGAAACACATATTGTGTAAATAATGATCAAATTGTTAAGTACATTAAATTCTTCAGTAAGTTTTTGCATGTCAATTGGCTAATATTTGTTTGTGAGCAATCTTTTCTTTGTTATTATACCATGCACTGTCGGTTACAATTCGATGTTGGGAATTTTATGTAATGAATCAATGTACGTGGGAAAACAACGGTACGTTTTATTAATCTTTTTTCCGTTTAGCTAATACATAGAAGAGGTTTTTTTTAAATTTTCAAATGGGCTGCATTTTGGCACACAAGCCTTTGTAGGCGCGGCAAGTCCCCCAAGTGGGAGAGCAAATTCTGTGGTGGCACGATCTTGAGGTGGCTCTCGTTATCAAATTGGGATGCTTAAATTAATTTTGTCATTCAAGCTCTCGTCGGTTGCTAAATATTGCCGTGGTTGCCTTTTGCACCAAAGCCAAATTGATACTCAAGGGTCTTTTACATGCCACATAATCATGCGTGCCTATGATTATCACATCTAGAAAATCTATCGACTCCAGCCGGGATCGAACCCGCAACCTTGGGCTTACAAGACGGGCATGCTATGTCTAAGCCATCTATCCGACTATGCAGCAAATGTTGTTTAAACAAATGGTGCAAGTGTCTAGTTTTGTGTAAAATTTTTATCAATACATGAAAATATTAGAATACACAAATTACTTATTTTCTAATATCAAAATTCAATTTTTCTTAGTTGAATGAAACATAGTTGAAAAATAATTTTACTCATTAATTACTTTAAATTATTTCTATATTTAGTGTTATTGTTTTGAAATTTTCATAAAACAATGGTATTTAAAAGGGAATTACCGTTAAACAGATTAACTTTATAAAATCTCCTTCGTATTAAATTGGATAAAATTTTATTGTGTTTCTTTCATCTCATACGAAGAACTATTTTAAATAAGGAATTTTTTCCAACATTTTTTATATGTGTCGTTATCGTTGGAAAATAAATTGAGCTTAACACACGAATGCATAATTTAAAATTACTTCTAAGCCTGAAGATCGGAAGAATATTCTTCACTTGTTTCTAAAAAGATGTGAGGATTTTGTTAATTAAAATACCTCTGGAATAATATTGACACAATTTAAATTAAAATTTTTTATATTGATATTTTCTCCGGTGATATCACAGAAAACTATTAATAACAATAACAAAGGAAAAATTGCAAAAATTAATAATTAATACCCATATTAGGGCTGATTTCTATATCGTTGTTTTTAATTGTTTCAACAAGTTATTTATTTATGAACGTGTACATGTTTAAAAATAGATATTATATGTTAAAATAAATTAAAATACATATAAAAACTTTTAATAAATTTACAAGAAAAATGAACTCCTCGCAAAGGCTTATGTTTTAAATTTTTAGTTATTAGACACAAGAATTTCAAAATTTAGATATCTATCACTAAGCGAGAGATGTGCAAATTTAAAATTCATTCATTCATTTCATTGATTTAAAAGATAAAAAAAAACTTTGAGCTAATTGAAGAGTAAACAGTCAGATAACAGATCTGATGTTGACCTTATCTACTGACTTGGTTTAAAATTCGGTAAAGAATGACGACGCTGAACGTCTCTGGGAAATGGAACGTGGAGCGTTCCTCCATCCCATACCTGATGAGTTTGTGACGGGCTCACGCGTTTTTTCTATAACATAACCTCTGGGTTCTTTGACGGCCAAGATTAATGGCAACTCTTTTCCAACCAAAATCCAAGAAGCGAAATGCGAATAAAAAATGCAAATAAGATAGCTTTTAAAAGAACAGAAGTTTCAGTAAGCAGAAGTAAGCATTTTAGCAACTTAGCCATTGCAGGTACTACAAGTCCTCAAATGTGAGAGCCATTTCATGGGGGCACCACCTAGCTAACAAATTTGGTCGCTTGAAGTAATTTTTCCTTTGATTCACGCTCTAACCGGATGCTAAATACTGTCAAAAGTACTAGAGCCAAATTGATACTCAAGGGATTTTTTAAATGCCTCATAATTATATGGCATGCATGCCTACGACTTTCGCATCCAGAAAATCTATCGACTCCAGCCGGGGTTGAATCCGTAACTTTAGGCTTACGAAGCGGGCACGCTACCTCTAAGCCACCGGAACCGACTGTATTATTAAATAATTGTTTGCTGAAAATTGTTTGCTTATATATTTTTCCTTTGTAATTATTGAAAAAATTGTACCTGTATTTGCATGTACATTTAAAAATATAACTGGTTTGATGCAGTTGTTTCTATATTGAATTGTTTTCATTTCAACTAAGTTGACTAAGAATCATTGAAGGCATTAGAATTAGGAAAAGTTCAATTCATCGGTAAAAATGGCCCCATGGGAAACACTCCTCGAAGTTATTTCTTGCAACGTTTGTTTATTTGCATACATGTTTGAGAGCCCTCATACACTTAGGTAACCAACAGAAGTGACAAAATCTCATTCCATATTTATGACAGGCTTGGTGGTTAATACAAAGAGTGTTTAAAAAATTTACATATGCATTAACAACCAAAGTCAATTTGTACATGAAACATTTTCAGGATCATTTTCACAAGAAATTCCAGAATAAATCACATAAGGTACGAGGGGTGTTCAAATGAAAAGGTACGAAACGTCGAAACAACGTAACCGTTCACACATTTGCCTGTGCCGTTATGGAGAACGTAGCGAGACATCTAAGAATGAAATAGGGCCATACGCAGGAGAGATTGGAGGCTCTTTTAATGAATGCCATCTAACTGACGCTACTTGTTGAATTCTTCGAACACAAAAGAACCATAAGCTACGACGAGTGCTGTGAGACACTCCGAAGCCTACGAAAGTCCATCCGGAAAAAAACACCTGCTGCTCCATGATGACGCGCGTGTGTCACATCTTCAGGGTCACACACGAGGAACTGGCCAAGTTCAAGTGAGAGCACCTTGCCTATCCACCCTACAGCCCGGATATATCACCCTGTGATTTACATGTGTCTGGCCCCCTGAAAACATTTGAAAGGGAAATACCTCAATTCGGACGACAAACTCAAATACGCTGTGTCTCATCACGGGCACAGGAATTCTGGAAAAAAGGAATCCCTTGGCTTGTTAATCAATGAGGTCGCTGTGATCAGACTTATGGGGTATACTTTGAATAAAGTCTTCATTTACACCCAGTGTCATTTCGTACCTTTTCATTTGAACACCCCTTGTTTTATGGGTACGTATATTTTTTCGTGAAGCTTGAAAGTTTAATTCTCGACATTATGATACTTTGGCAAGGGTCGTCTTCAAATGATTTATAGAAATCAAATTATTTTTTATATTTCTTAGTATTTGAAGGAATGCAAAATGTTTCTGTATGTAGAACTTTATTTAAATATTATAAAAAATATTACTTGGAGCAAGACAGTCTTGATTGCGAACGCTACCTTTCCATAGTATGCACATTCATACATTAGATAAGATAGCTCTTTGATAGCTTAATTATTTTGCTTCACTTACTACGTGGCTCTTCTATCTCGAAAGCTCACCGACCCCTGTTCCAAGCAATCAATCAAAAATCGAACACTGATAAGCAGCCGAAATACATTCAATAAATAAACATATAAGGGTCGGTCAAATGAAAGTGACACTACAGTCGGTTTAATAAATGTGGTTTGATGCTATTAATATAAATTATATAGTATTCAAAGGAAAGAAGTAATACAGACGCAACAGATGGGCTAGACAAAGTCAACTTATAGATTGGAACAAGTGCCCCAGTGGTCTACGACATGATGGCGAAGAAGCTCCGGTGTTGGTTGTGAAACCAATTACCAACAGCAGCTTGGGCCTTATTATTTTAAAAAAATCGCCATCCTTTCCGAGCTTTCTTGAGTGGATCAGAGATATGGTAGTCACACGGTGAGAGGTCCGGGCTATGGGTGGGGAAGTTTGAAAATCTTCCAGCGGAATTGCCGTAACAATGTTTGGCACGCCACAGCTGCATGAGGACGAGTATTATCATGCAAGATGCCCGACGGTCAGCATGTCACGTCATCGGTTCTTGATATTCTTTCCCAGTTCATGCAATGGGGCACAATACGTGACAACATTGACAGTCGTACCGTTTGGAGACATCCATGATGCGAACGATGCCTTATAACGTGTTCCCATGCTATCACGCGAACTTATCTGGGGAGATCAGATGATATCGCATGCATTCCCAGCTTTCTGCACCCCCTTTTGAGGCATGCGTAGTCATCTTTCTCATCAAATTGCCGAGCTATTACAGCAATGCCACTTTTATTTGTTCGACCCTTATACTTAAACATTAAAGAATGTTAAAAAATGATGGCCATTTTGTCATTTAACTTTTTAAATGCCCTCCATAGTATTAAAAATAGAAAGAAAGGAAAAAATGCTAAGTACAGAGGGAAATATAAATTTGAAAATTTTGATGTATTTAATGCTTAAGAAATTTAATGGCGCAGAGAAATTGAAGCTTTCGAATTATTTTTCTGAACAAAGTTTAGAAGATGTAAAAAAAAGTAAAAACAGTTGGGGAAATACAATTCATAAAACATTTTAATATACGTAATATCTCTTATCACTTTATTAAGTACAGAATATATAGAATCCCATTTTTTTTATCATATATATGTACTCTTCGTTACTCTAAAAAATCGTTTCTAACTCTTCAAACAAACCTCACAGCACTTTACCAAATAGCAGAAAATACTGAAAAGTAAAATCGTTTCCCTTTATTTTTTTTTTCTACAAACAAATCCCGCGAGACAACATCCGAAAAAGAACGCTTCGATAGCAAGCTCATCGAAATTCGATAGCATCATTTACATTTAACCGCGTTATCTCGAAACAAAGCAGGGGAAAAAAATACTTGGGTTTAAATACGCCGATTTTGCCTTTTTTATCCACTTATAGTCTTTTCTTCCTTATTTTACAGCTGCTGTCGTCCAATCGATGAATCACATCATTCGTGAAATCAAACAATCGATGTTTTACAACCGATGTTGGACTCTCGTCAAATGCTAAAAGACAGAGAAATATTTGTCCGACAAAAATTACAACGTCAGGGGTACATTAAAATAGAAAATAAATCGATTAAATTTAATATTAATAATTGCTTTGGATCACTGATACCAGGCAGAGCTACTTTTAATGGAACTAAGGTTCAAAACTAAGTTTTATAACTTGTGACGGATCCATTCGTGTACCTTCCTCTAACCCTCTTGGGAAATCTTTGGACTATCAATTCGCGTTATTCACAGCCAACCCTTCGGAAGAAGAAATCGTGATATGCAAATTAAGTTAACAATACATAATCGAAGTTTTCTAGTTAGAGGAGAGTAGGAGTGGATGCAAACCAGAAATATCAGGTGAGTTTGTTACTGACAGGTATCATTATTGAATTATTGTGAATAAATACTTATTGAGAGAAAGATTTAAAGTGACGATTGATCACTGATATTAAATTAATATTAGATTAAATCGGATAATAGATTAGATCCTATATAAAGTAAGGATCGAGTTTGATAGTCTCCTAATCCTTCGTGTATTTCGTCGTTGTCCCACTTTCGCGGTTAGCACCAAGACATTCTCTTTCTGTTATTAATTGAATTTTTGTCCTTATATTGTGGGATCAATAAATAGTTTGATTGGATCAGGACGAGTGTTTCTTCTATACCTCTTACATATCTAGGTGCCCCCTTTTAATTTCAGCGCCACGAGAGGGCGTATTTTATTAAATTTGCATTATAAGGCAACACGAGGGCTATTGGCGACAAACCTCGTAATTTTGAACCTCGGTCAAGTTGGGACGGATATACCCGCGTGTTCTTAAAATACTAATGCTCTTGGGAAATATTTGGTATTTAAAAATTATTATATTTTACAGATTCCTCCCGAAGAAAAAGACGTGATCATGCAAATTAAGACTTGTATATAAAGTTGAAACTTTCAGGTTAGAAAGGAGAGATAGGGTAGACTGTTAGCGGGAGCAGTGATTAATTAAACCTGAAGTGAGGCGTGGATATTTAGTAGCTGATAATTGTAATATTAAAGTTGACGGTCTGTCAACTAAAAATTAAACTAGATTAAACAGCTAAGAAGTAAAAGCTACTGAATAGACGTAAGGAATCTAACTATTTAGTCTTCTCATATCTCGCATACCTCGTTAATTGCTTTTATATTTGATATTTGTGGGTGCATCTCTTAACTTTGGTTAGTTGGATTTGTGTTGTTGTTGACACTGAGAATAAATTGAGTTATTTTAGAATATGGCTAGTCTTCCTACCGACTCTCCCACACAGACGCTTCGGACAGACCTTTACAAAATGACGATGATGACACCAGTGAGCTGGCATTACCATCTCCAAACTACCTCACCAAATATACAGGAGGACATTCAACTTGAATAGATTTAACGAGTATCGATCTTTCCACAGCAGATATTAAGTGGCATCAGGGCTTGAATCCGCGATGCTCCGACCACGAGTTCGTGACTGTATCCACACTAGGCTTCCGCGACCATATCAGCTTCGCATTGCGCAGTTTAGCAACATATAAACGAAATGTAATGATATCTTAGGTTGTAAGGAAATCTAAGAGGGAAAAATAGAAAGAGGGAAAGTCATTCACAAGAGATAAAAAAATAGTTTAACATGATAATCATTTGTAAACACGTTGGAAAACGTTGATGCACTCTAATCCCATCGTTTAATCAAATTCCCAATTCCAGCTGCATAAAATTCTTAGGGTTGCGTTTCATCCGTATTAGGACTTCATGTTGAACTTCGTCGTCATCTGCTAACTGTTTACCTCCAAGATGTTGTTTCTGTGGACCAAACAGATGAAAGCAAAATCCCATTTGATTCGTTTCTGTGTTCCTCGGTTAGTTGCCGGTGGAGCTAACGTGTGGTCACCTTTTAGAAATTCAAACGATCATGCGTTATGCTGTATGCTAAACCATGAGAACGTCCTATTGCCATTGCGATGCTTTCAACTGTCACTATTCGATCAGCCCGAATAAATTCTTTCCCTTGTTCTGATCTTGTCGCAATTAAAAATGGATGACCGTTTTGATTTTCATCAACAATGTTAGAACGGCCTTGCGAAAATTTCTTTTTCTTAATTGTACACTGCTTTACGTGATAAACACTTTTCTCCATAAACAGGCAACATTTCTTTATGAATATTTTTTTTTTATTCAAGTCCTTTCGCCGACAAAAATTGGACCACAGCACGCTGATTTACCATCGTACAATCATTGATTACCAATGCCATTTTTGAAACTGCATTTCGTATGCGTGTGAATGCTACCTACTCAACATGAATTGAATATCATAAAGATAAATGTGGCGGCAACCTATCACCATTGTTTAGAGATATATGTTATTATTTTAAATCCTGCCATATGCATTTGTGACTTACTTAATAGCTTACCCTGTGACGGGGCTTTATCGCGTCTTCTATTAAAACCTCTTGGGAAATCTTTGGGGCTAGAAGGTAAATTCTTTCCAACCAACTCAAGAAGAGAACGCGATTATGCAGATTAGGAATTGCGTTTATATTGGAGCTTTACATTTAGCGTGGATTTCTAGGAGGAGGTTAACAGTGCTAGCGAAGTTCTAAGAAGGAGAGTTCGAAGCCAAAAGATCGTTCATTTGCCAGAGTAAGTTGGATCAAGGATTATATTGACGATATAAGGACTGGTAGCTGTTCGACGGGGATTAGCAGTAAGAAAGATTAGATTAAACTTTAGTACTAGAGCGGATTCTAGTAAAGTCAGGGAATCATCTATAAATATAGATTCGGGGGTTTATTGCGCTATTTGTTAGAATTATATGTCTCATCACACTCCCTATCATAAACCTCCTAGACTTGTGTTGCTTTGCTGAATATAAATTGAGATAATAATAAACTAATTTTAGTATGGAATCTTTGAGTGGTTAGTCTTTTATCCTCTCAAACTTAGGTAGCGTAGATGACGAAGAGATGATACCCACAGCCCGTGAGCTATCACAACTCTCGTATCTGAACAAACATCAAAGGTATATATAGTTGACTTTTTTCACTGTAAATTGATTGAATGAGTGTTTATTATCTCGTACTTTAAAACAATATAAAAGCTATTGACAACGGACATCGTAATTCTGAAACACGGTCAAGTGGCGATGATGACACCGAGCTGAAACTGTTTTCTCAGAATTTTCCCATCACGCTAACGGGAGTACTTTGATCCTCGACTTATTTAACGTGCAACAGGCCTTCGATGAGTCTTCAGTGGCACCAGGGCTAAAATTTACGACTCTAAGACAACGAGTTCGTGACCACGTCCCCTCGACTTTCGTGGTTTCATTGAGTTGGGGTTAAATCAGTCAAGTGGGAAAAAAGAAGCCACGTACCATGGCTGAACCGTGCTATTTAAAAACCTTTCAAAAAGACCCCGTTAGAGAAGAAATTAATGTGTATATTAAGACTTTATATAGAAACATTAAGACCACATTTTTAGACTTAACTTCTTTCGCTTTTATCCACGCAATTTTATTTGTTTCTAGCTTTCCAATAAAATAGGAGCGATTTTTCATTAACTACATTTGAAATTTCATTAAGCAGCAAATAAGTAATATAAGAACTTTCCAGAAGTCTACAGTTCGGAATTAATGTGACATACTTTCTGTGCTCTCATGATTTAAACTACAGATCGAGTTTTTCATTCGAAAATATCTGTTTCCATCTTAAGTTGATTAAAGTGCCAAATATATATGGACTAGATCATGTTTCATTATTTGATACTCCTATTTAGCAATTAAATTCTCTGGGATGCCTATTTCACAATCCAAAGGACGTTCAATTGAAGTTTCTTGACTCTGTCTTTTTCTGAGACTGGGGATAATTTAATGCAATCTCTTTCAACTTGAACTGACGTAGAATGAAAATGATCCCACACAGCGTACTTGAAAAGAGAGACGTTCTCTTCATAGTATTGTGAAACTTTTACAAACTTTGAGACATGACATTAAGTAACTTTTTGAGTAATTTGTTTCCAAAAGAGCTCTTTTAAAGATTCTTGCATCTCTTGAGTAAAATACATGGAAATTGTTTTAAAGATATTGTAAAATCAATTTATTTTTAGAGAACCTTCAGTCACAATTTAAAGAGAAAATACTGATATACTACTGTGACAATCAAATAACCGGACTAGTCTTAAAAATTAACTTTAAAGAAAACAATGTACAAATAGTTTTTAGTTCCCTTCAACATACTTCCTTTCCCTATCAATACATAGCTGCATACGAGTGTTCCACCCTTCAAAGCAGTGTCGCGGCCCATATGGTGTCACGCACTTCAGTAAGTGGGCCGTTTTTACCACCCCTCCTACAGACTGAAAATGTGTTCCCATCAATGCATTTTTTCCTTTAAGAAACAGGTATAAGTCGTATGGTGCAAGATCTGGGGAGTACGGTGGATGCTCGAGCACAATAATGCGTTTGTCTACCAAGAACTGTTTTACAGAAAATACTATGGGCATCAAGGAGTTGTCTTGGTGCAAAATCCTAGTGTTGCTGCTTTACAGATCTTGTATTTTCTTCCTCACTCTGTGAGGCATGAGCTCGTGGGTGCCCCATTTCTACGTTATCTACGCGACCTCTATCTGTAAAAAATAACGAAGAACCAGACATATCATTCATCTTAATATCTCTTTATTAAGATCTTAACTTAAGCACTATACACAATGATAATAATAATTATAGAAAGTGGATCTGAAGTGAGAAGACACAATTCGTATTACCAAATAATCGCGTAATTGACCACTATATCTAACTTTACAGATTATTGTTCATCTCCTTAATACACATAGTTCCAAATATCTTAATTGAAGACGGTTACCGCTTAATCCTACTCCTTGTGGAATACACAGGTACGGGTAGGTTAATCCTTCCTTGAACTAGTAATTTCCTCTAACGTTAACTTAATCGCATTTAATCATAAACATAGACCTCATATAGGAACTTCACATAGCCACCCCGCAAACGCTAAACTTCTACTATTTATAAGATTCCTAATTTGCACTCTGACCTCCTTCTTCTGGAGTTGGTTGGAAAGAATTTCCATTCTGGCCCCAAAGAACCCCAAGAGGACATTAATGGAAATCGCGATGAAAACCCGTCACAACTCTTTCTCTAAACTTTCTCAGAACCTAACTGTAGTACTGCTGTTTTACCGTTTGGTCTTGAGGTACCCATTCAATCATGATGACGCTATTAATATCGAACAAAAATGATGAGCATCCCCTGTTCTTGATGTCATAGATCGACAAGAGTGTTCATTATCTTCAGCAAAGTCCCGATCTTCCAAAAATCTTTTGCCGCATTCAAAAATTTGACTGTGTGGTGTGCATTTATCTTCAAACAATCCTTTAACAAAATAAAACATTTAGTTAGAATTATTTTTTTAATTTCACGAGGAATTTCAAATGTATGCGTAGCTCGATTTTTGCATTTAACATGATCGCGACCTTTCGGCACAGCAATATCTTTGTCAAACACGGATAAAAAAACAAACTGGACTAGACAGTAGGATGGAATAACGTGTCTCCGGCACCGGAATGATCCAGGTCAACTATATTCCATTCCCATTCTTTCACACCAAACCTAATGAATAGGGCAGGCTCAATACGGGAATTAAATTGTCATACCTTGTACATATTTGTGTAAGAAGTAGCTTCTTGCATACCGTATCCAAACAGTGTTGAGATTTTTTTTATATAGCTTTTACAATGGGATGCAAATGAACATGCAGTATTAAATCTCCACATCTCACCAACACGAGTACTTCGAGCCTATGCACATTTAATGTGTACACATTTAGTGTGTATTCTCTTTACATCGAGGGTCTTCAAATGCACCAAGACTTAAACTCATGATTCGACAATGCCGGCCATGAGATTGCGATGAAGACCACTTGATTACCACGACCATGTTCATGATTTAACTTGTGTATGGGGGATGTTCTATTTAGTGGAGGAACTTCAAATCTATAGTTTTTTTCCTTTAAATATAAACATAAGTCAACAAATAAAATTCCAGATTTCGATAAAAATATTCTTTTGGAATGTATTAAATATTTTTAAAACATCATAATATCATGCAAAATATTATATACAATTATCATGCAATAAATATTTTGTATAATATTACGGTGTTTTAAAAATATTCAATATATTCGAAAAAAATATTATGTACTTCTCCATTTTGCCGGCACAGTTAATGAAATCGCCATGAACGACACAGCCAAATGAAATATTTTAAATTGAATGGAATGAAAAAGTATTAAACGATATAAAAATACTTATCCCTCCGAAGTAAAGATTTTTTTAGAACTGACATTTATTAACATATCTGTTATATGTATACTAGCCGTTACCAGCCGGCTTTGCTGTGTATTTCATGAAGTTAAATGAAAAAAAAACTGTTTATTTATATATATATAAATTATTGATATCTTGAAGGCCCAGTGGTCGAGTGGTAGTGTATCATGCTTCCTCACCACAGGTCCGAGTTCTACTCTCGGGATAGGCAAGGTTGACTCAACCTTTCATACCTACTGCAGTGGGTCGATAAACGAGTACCAAGCTTGCTTGGGGTGTCGCTTCAGACTGACCACCTGATCGGGACATCTACTCATGCACCGCAGTGCCCAATGGTCACGTATACTGTGATGGGCACAGTAGGTCCTGGCCTTCATGGGCTGTTGCACCACTGAGTTTGAGTTTTATTGATATCTTAGCATTAAGAATTCAATTGTATTGAAAATGTTTTTTTATAACTGTAGCCTCTTGATTTTAAAAAGACAGAACGTTTAAATAATAATTTCTAAAACTGAAGTAGAATTATCTTTTACGCTCTCGTAAGCCCCCTCCAAATGGATTTCCAAGAAAACCCATTTTAAGTAGATCTCTACGAAATAAAAATAACATTGCCACATTTTAAGTCTAAACCTAATAGTTCAAAAACGGAATTTTTGGTATCAATAAAATCCAGTAACGACCCGTCCAACAAATCCGTTCAATTCAACAACAGAAACATACAAACTAAATTTCATAACTGTAGATCTAGTAGCTCGAAATAGGGAATTTTGTTTATCAATACGTCGTGAAAGTTTCCTGCTCTCTTGAAGAAATCTATTTTCTTGAAATCCTTTCTTAGTGGATTTCCATTCAACAAAAGTAACGCGCATAAAAAATTTAATTACAGTAAGAATTAGTTCGATTACGGAATTTTTTTTATAAATAAGTCCCACAACTCACCGCTCTCTTCCCCCATAAGAGTCAATTGCCATAGAATACGATTTCAGCGGATCTATACTCATCAAAAGAAACATGTCTACTAAATTTCAAGTCTATCTAACAGTTAAGAAATGAAAATATTTATCTGTAAGACCCCTTAAGCCCTAGCAACGACCCTTTCTGTCGATTCCCAAAACCCATTTTGAAGCGGATCTCTACTCCATAAAAATAACTGGCTTATCAAATTTCTAACCTGTACGTCTAATAGCTCAAGAACGTTTATCTATAACGCTCCATAAGCCCCGTAATGCCCCTTAGGAGTGAATTTTTGCAAAAAAACCCTATTGCAGCGGACTTCTATTTATTGATTACAAAGTTGCAAGTTTAATAGTTCAAAAACGGGAATGTTTATCTCTAATGCCCCTTGGAGTTCGATTTTTTCAAAACCCTTTTTGTAGAGGACCTTTAATCCATGAAAGGAATGTAGCTACCAAATTTCAAGTTTGTA